>VNJS01005295.1:0-34195 GCA_008042575.1 Drosophila watanabei
AGTTCTGACGAAAGCGAAACCCCAACAATGATATGTGGCCATAAAGTTAGCTCTACGTGCTGACTTTCTCCTCGGTTTTCCTCCCTTCTTCTCTTTGCCAGCAATGTATCATGCATGCACGATCAATTTATTGCTTTTAAACATATTGTGTGTGTTGCAGTAACTTAATAATAATTTAAATAATATACCTAAGTGCAAGCTCTCTCCTAGACAGACGTGTAAAAGTGCTTCCTGTTGTTGCTGCGACAGCAAATAAATAGCGTAATGTATAAGAATGTTGCAACTATGCCCAACGTGTTAAGCGCCATCGAGAAGGCCAGCAGGTACTTCCACTGCACCCGAATCGCTCCGCACCCATCGCCGCTGCAAAGGGATATGAATATGTACCCTTATTTGCAAAATACAATCAGAACTTTGAGGCTTACTCGTTCTGGGCACTCGCGTCCTCCAGGGCGAGGACTGCCGCAGGCGTTGCATCGTCGCCGCCTTCCGAAAAGCAGGTACAGTTCTGGTAGCTCAGGAGCGAGCTGGTCGCCGGCCCGCACGCTCCCTCCCCGGACGGGGACGAGGTCAGCTCGGCGAACTCGATGGCCGCGCAGACCAGCGCCAGGCAGCAGAAGACCAGCGTCAGGGCCGAGAACACATACGACTCGGCCAGGAGGACCTTGTAGCAGCTATTGCCTGGCCTGCGCTGCTCGCTCTTTGTATTTCTTCGGTGCAGTATGAGGCCCGCTATGCTGGCCAAGAGAAGCTACGGTGTCGGAGATTTCGGTTATAAGGAGGTATTTCTGAATTTCTATATAGAGGAATAACCTACAGACAAGCCACTCAGGTAGGGATTTATCAGTATGGACGCGTTGGGCGCCAGGATAAGTATCCAAACGGCCAGTCCAGTGATGAGCAGTCCCACCGCCAACTGCATGATCAGCAGCTGTCGCGAAATGTTCAGATTTCGGATGTGCCTCGAGTAGGCGGCCTGGAGACCTGCAAGGAGAATTTAGATATAAATATATATATACTTTAATATGCATTCTCTTTAGAAACTTGGAGCTTGAAAGAATTTACAACTTACTGTCATGGTTTTTGTGATTCACCACAATCATCCGGCTGTGTCTCAAGCTGTTCCTGGTCGGCGTATGTCGCCCGGCTATCTTCATGCCCTTCATGTTCTGCGGGACCGTGGTGCTCATATAAACGGCCTGCAGGAGGACGAGTGATTAGTGACCAAGGATGATGGTCTCTTAAAGGAAGGTAACTCACCTGCGACGGTTGCGGAGCGTCCAAGTCGCTGAGGGGAATCTGCTCATAGGTGGTGACGTACTGCAGCGGAGCCTCATCGCCGACAGCAGCAGCAGGTGCAGGCGCGATCGCTGGAGCTGGAGCCGCCTTTACCACCGGATGCTTATCCCGCTGGGGATCATGCTGAAGCAGATTCTGGTACATGGGCTCCGATTTGGCGGTTGGCTTTTGCGGCGACGCTGAAGCTGAAGCTGACGCCGCTGCCGCCGCTGCCGCCGGTGACTCATAGTTGTTTATGCCAAAGAACTTGGACTTGGCGTCATTCAGGGCCGCCTTAACAGCGGCTATGCTGTGGCTGGTGCCGCTGCCATTTGGTTCCGGCTCCAGCTCCAGCTCGGACTGGTGCTGCTGCTGCTGCCTCTGCTGGGCGACGCCCAGGTTGTCGTAGGTGCTAACGGGACGGATTGCTGACGACGGCATGGCTGACTTGGCTGCAGCTGCTAGAGCATTCTGAAGAAGCAACTCAACGCTGGAGAGCCAATGGAGCCAGGCGGATGCACCGCATCAGGTGCTAGGGACATTTTTCCACTAAGAGCATACCCTGAAAGGAGGAAGGAAGCGCTGATGAGTTGGGTTTGCAAAGACAGCTATTAGTGGTGTTACAAGTGCTTGTCCTGGCATTACTATAGCCTCAAAATATCTATACAAGACCATTAAAGGCTTCAGAAATCCCTAGGAATGGGGCTGCAGGTGTAGGGCTCCCAAGTGCTATGTGCGGTCAGCCCTGCTTTCGTTCATTTTGGTAGAAAGTTGCATTTATTGTGTACCAAATCTTGGCTAAAAAGCTGTAAGTAACGTTTACATCTGTCATTTTGCTCCCAGGTCTCGGGTCTCGGCTCTCGGGTCTTTTTATCCGGTTTCTCAAATAGGTCGTTGGCATCACCGGCCGAGTGAGTGGTGGAAATTGTTAGTTGTTGTTCACAAATTCCAGAGAACGACCAGGCCGCTTAGAGCGCCTAGTGGTTGGGCTTGTCAAGTCGATGGAATTTCAGAATTTCTGAGTTGTGGACTCTCTGTTATGGGCCGCTGAACAGGCTTCCGTTCCGTTCGGCCGGAACACAGATAAACAGATATATAATATCGTGCTATATATCCGAATCTGTGATTGCCAAACTTTGCTTTTGATCTATTTAGAGAGACGACGGCCTCGCGGCAGTGCCAACAAACTGTGTGTTACAACTTTATAAAAAAAATAGCAGAGCAACTCGTACCGCCACAATGTGAAAAAGCCAAAAGTCGGAGTGGAATCTCTCCTCCTCTCTTCGATCGGATTGGACTGGAGTCGAGTGGAGTGGAGAGGAGCGGATTGCAGTGGAGTGGAGGCGGGCGGCAAACGGGAAAAGAACGAAATAAAAATGAAAACAAGGCAGAGGCAAAGCCAAATGAAAACGCGGACCGCACCGAACACTGCCCACTGCAACTGTACGCACCAAGAGGCGAAAACAAACTAAAAATAATTCTCACCAGCACGCCGTCCGTCGATCGAGCGCTTTAAGCGAACCATTTCCATTTCCATTTATCCGTCGCTACTCTCCCAAAAAGTAAAAAACGGTCGCCCGCTTACCTGCGCTGGCCAAGAGCACGGCACGGCACGGAGCGCACACAGGTACTCGCTCGCACACACACAGCGGACACACGTCGCTCCCACAGACACATCTAAGCCGCTCACAGACGCACGCCTCCATGCTCTCCAGAAGCCAGAAGCCAGAAGCGGAGAAAGAAGCCGAATCTGAGGCTGAGATCGGGAGAGCAAACAATTTAGATACTTTTCTACCCCGCACTTGGGGAGAGCAAAGGTATGCTGTGATCGCGCAAAGGTATGCATCGGAGAGTGAATTAACAACTGAGTGAACATTTGGAGGGACAACTGAATGAATACCAGAGTGAACAGAGTGAATAAGTAACAACTTACCAATTGGAAACTAAATGAACAACTAAGTGAACGAATAATTTAACGCGGGTTATCATCGAATGAATAACTAAGTGAAGAACTGTAGTTTTAAGTTAACTGGGTAAATAAGTAATCAATTTACTAGAAAGCACATGATACAAGAGCTTAAACAAGGAACAGAAAGGACTATTTCTTTATAAAGTGAACTGACCTGAGAATGGAACTCACCAAAACTAAAAATTATATAATATATAAATATTATAATAATTAAATATTTACCATTATATAATTATAATAATTTAAATATAAAACTAATAAACAAATTTACTATGTGAGCCTGAAAGTAAAACTGTAAACTAAAAAATGAATTAATGCAAACAAAATACATTGAGTATTTATTCATTAACTAATAAGTAAAGAACCGAACTGTGACCCCGTCTCAAATGGAATAAGCAATAATTAATAAGAATTTATTTAACAAATAAAATAAACATGAATTAAGGAACTAAGTGAGCAAGAAAGTGAATAACGGAATGAATAATGAGTGAACAAACGAAACTGACCTAAACAAGTGAAGGAAACTAAGTGCAAAATTCATTCATTCCCTGAAAAGTCAGCAGCTGAATTGTAATCTTGTCAAAAAGAAATATGCAACTGGCAACTTTAGCAATTAAAAAGCGAATGAATAAAAGAATTGAGTGAGTAAACAAAATAACTAACAAATAAGTGAAAAAGAAATTGAGTAAAATATTGAACAACTGATATTCTCCAAGCGAAGTAACAAAGTCAATAAGTTGCTGGGCATCTGAGCTTGCTTACTCAAGTGATCCCTCTTTACCCATCCACCAGGAAGGATAATCTTTAGACCTCAATACATGAAACTCAAAAGAAAACAGCAGATACTGGGGAAGAAAGCTGGAACTTCGGAACGGTGCCTTAGAACCGACCTCCGAATGGTGGTAAATGCCATAAAGGTGCTAAAAAATCAACAGTTTTTTTTGTTTTTTGCACAGTTGAACGTTTTACTTACTAAGTAAATGATTCATTTCGCTGTCTTTCACACCGGTTTTTGTTCGTAGCTTTATGGTTGCTAATTTTAGAGAGCAAATTCCAAAAAGGGTATGCCCGAAAATGGTATTCCGAAAACGAGCACATTTCTAATTCGAGAATCTCTACAGAAATAAATTGGAAAACTGTAAGCGGAGACATTAAACAGAGCCACAATTGAAAGGTTTAACCTTTTTATTAAAACACGAGAAAGGGTATTGTAGGATTAAATATACCTCGACTTTCTATATGCATTTAAATCAATACCAAAATAAATTAAATGCTCATCGGAGGTACTTAAGAGTGGTGTGTAAACTTGTCCATTTATTTATAGATCTTACTTCCTCAGCCATGTATTTGCATAACTCACTATATATATTTATATACATATATCTGCATTGACGATAGCGGATCTGGCTCAGAAAAACTTGATTGAGGAAAACTAAAAGATTAGTTTACGTTCGCAGGCGGAAGTGTCAAGTCGCCGGTAGTTTGATCTCTGGTTGTATTTACATCTGCAGACCCTCGCCGAGCTTTAATGAGCCAAAACGGTTGCACATATTTATGGCACTATACATATATATTGTTTATGACACTATATATATATTCATATATCAATAAAACAAGCAGATGAAATAAAAGAGAAATAGTCAAATTTAAGAAGCTAGCTTCGAGTGTCATCAGTAAATGATGCTGATCCTGCTAGAACCCTTTGAGAATTCTAAGGCAACGCTTGCTGCACAGGCTCCTTGTAAGCTTTGGCTGTATGCTGAAGCTAAGACAAGTTTTCGAAATATTAATTTAGTCAAGGTTTTAAATCTTTTGCAAGTTTAACATATATTCTCTTTTACCTAATAATCATTATATATTTTCCGCTGTTAACTAGGAAATATGAGCAACTAAATGCAACATTAAATAGCTATGTAACACCTGTAAATATGTTTTATTAGAACCTCTTTTATTGTTTTATTTTAGTTTATGGCCCGCTCTTCTTTGGCCCGTTGAGCGTTGCGAGACCCTCAAAATGTTGCTTTCAGCCGTCTGTTGCCTTTTGTTTTTCGCTCGGCAGCTACTTATTTCAGTTATTTCATTAGTAAAAAGTACAACAAAAAAATAATAATAATAACGTTAAATAATATTTGCCAACTGAAGCATTACAAAGCTGGTGGTTCAAATAACAATAACTGACAATCAGCACCGAAGAAGACGACTGCGTTGACGACGAGGATGACGACGAGGATGACGACGACGATGATGACGGCGGGGCAACGGACCAATGCACTTTGCAAGACGATGGACATGGACGGCATTACGGCATAATGGATTGTCAATCGTGGGTAAACTTTATATTTTATGTACATATATATACATATTTATAATGTAGATATATTTTTATTGTCCATGACAGCATCGGGTTACTGAGAAGAAACCAGAGGCAGATGCAGTCGCAGTCAGGTTCTCAGGAGGTCACTGACAGGACTTTCGCTGAGGCGCCGCTATCAGAGATCGAGTTAGGCTTCCTCCTTCCGGCCTGCCACCTGCTGCGAAGTTAGAGTGAGTCGTCAGTGCGATCTTCAGAGGCTTTCAAAACCCATTTGCCAGGTGGAGAGCCACAAGATGCCGTTGCCGAAATCTGGCATTGCGAATGGCTCAAGCTCAGACTCGGACTCGGACTCAAACTCAGGCCGAGGCTCCAGCTAGCGGGGCAGCCATTGTCTCGTCATTGCGGTACGTGGACCTTAAACTGGAGCAGCGATATGTATGGGAACGCGATCGAGTAGTACTTGTGTAAGTACCTTGTTCTATTTGCCATAGTTGACGGCTTAGACCGCTCCCGCTCCCGTTCCCGCTCCCGTTCCCGCTCCCGGCCATGCCAATTAACGGACTTAAACAGAACACGACGGCTCCGATCGGCTCTCACTGTACTCCAGTCTTTTCGGGGGCTTTGTCGTCGCCGTCGTCTGTCGCATTTCCCCCCCTGACTTGCACTCGGACTCGGGCTTGGGCCTGGGCTTGGGTTTGAGTTCGGGCACCGAACTATGTAGCCTGCACAATTACAGCAAAAGACGCAAAAAAGTAACTAAAAATAAAAAATAGAAGAAACTAGCCAGGCTATTTTACGTCAACACAGTAAGCCAGCCAGTGGCCGCTCCACCGAGGGTTCGTTGAGAAATTGTTTGAAAAGTATAAAAATTCATTGAGGGCAGGCTATGAAAATGGCCATGGGTTTGCAATTAATTTAAATGGCTTTCCAAATAAGGTACAAATAATATCTACACAGATCTATTTTAAACAAAAATATGTATATCATTGAATTGATAAATAATTTTCTATGTTTTCCTGATTGCAACCGTCAACATAGACAATAATCCAGACAAACTGAGTTACAAAAGCTGTATATTTTGAACGTTCATAGTGACTAGCATTTGACATACAACCAAGAAGACCTAAAACATGTTCTTTATAGGGACATTAAATCATTATATTTTTAAATAATACTAATTTTATGGGCAATTCAAAGTTTTAAAAATATCACAACTAATCTAAAAATTTATTAACTCTAATTTAGAAAGCTGTTATTTGCTAGTTTTTGCAAGGGTAAAAAATCTGCATCTGGAAATTTACAAAATTGAAGAACTTTCACGATGTAACCCCTTAAAAAATTGACACAAAATAGTTAAAAATTTGTTTTTTGCCGAACATGGCTAGATCGACATGCTAATCAAGAATATATATGATTTATTGGGTCGGAAATGACTCCTTTACTGAGCTACTAGCTTCTGACTTAAACTATAGTATATAGAAAAAGCTAATATGATTAAGTTACCAGCACAGATCATAGATAATACTCCGGGCTGTTAAAGAGTTCAGGTAACGAATTCTCCAGAGTTATTTGATCGAAACTAGCTACACATTCGCACAGAGCCCTATACAAAAGGGAAAGGCATAAATCTGCCCTCGCTGGGGGATTGTGTAAGGCGTACGATTGCGCAGATTGTGTTTCGCGTCGGCAACAATGCCACCATGACAAACAGCCCAGCGACCAGCCAAACAAACCAAACCGCCGCCCGCCAACCGCCAAGCGGTAAATGAGTCTACTGCACTCGAAAAAATAACTGTAGACTTACGTCTTATAACTAGCAAAGGGAACTTATTACACATTAAATAATAAACCCAAAACTCAGGCACATAACAGCCTGAATATCGTATTTTAAGTCTTCGACAAGCTTTGTTTAGTTGGCGGACAGATCCTAGGATCCCTGTCTGAGCATCCCTGCTTTCCATAATTTTCTTGAATTTTTATTTTTTAAACACACTGTTTTCTTTCGTTTAGAGATTTTAGCATTGAACTTACAAAAAAGAAACGGTCATTCGCACCGGAAACATTTTCTAAATTCGGAATTCCCCGATGGACAGATAATTAAAAATGTTTGTTTGCTTTTTTGTTGTGTTTTTTTTCGGGTTGGTGTTGATGCTGAAGGCAGCACATGGCCATAGATGTAAACAAGTATAATGAAACAGATTTCGTATCAAAAAAATATATATAGTATATAGTGCCCTTTAAGTAAAAGGGGAATTGGTTTTCTGATAAACTCGACAGCCTGGGGTTTATATATTTCAGTTTATGTTGTACAAAATTTGAGATTATTTGAATATATTGTACAGTTTATTGACTTATTATTACTGCACTTTATCGAGCTTCGAATAAAACAATACATATAGTTCATGATAAAGAAAGGAATTTGGGATAAAAAACATGTTCTTAAATATTTTAAGAAAGAGAGAAGAAGTGCTGCGAAACTACTAATTATTTTAACCTGGTAAAAAGACCCTTAAAACCTCAGATTTTTTTAAACCAAATTTCTGTTAACTTGAGATTTTTATAAGCTGTAGTCACTCTATTAACTCCTTTTAATTTTCCAGTGTAAGCGGCGAACGGTGGCCAGGCGAGTGCGATCATCCAAGCAGGCAAACCGACCAATCAACCCCACGGTGGCTTCGGTGGCAGCGGAGGCTCCAGCGGCTCCGATTCGGGAGCGGACTGGGACTCGGATTCGGATTTGGATTCGGACTCGGACTCGGAGTCCACATCGTGCTCGGGCCGGAGCCGCTGCACATGCGCAGTAAGTGAGCAGTAACCAGTACTCGGCTCGTGTGAACTCGGCTTTAAGTTCGGCTTTTGGCTCGGCTCTTGGCTTGGCTGGGCTCGAAGTGGCCAAGTGGAAAACCAGTTATAAGTCAACTTTCATTCCAAGCGGACGTGCCAAGAGAGTACGGATCGGATTGGAGCGCGGCGCGGTTTTTGTTTTGCCCGTTGCAGCAGCAGCAGCAAGCACGTTAAGCGTTAATGTTAGCACCATAAGAGAGCGCAGCCTGCCTGCAGCCAGCCAGGTCACATAAGCGAGTCTAATAACTCGTAAGTTCAGCCTTCCCCCTTTTTTTTGCTGTTGTCGTTTTTGTTTAGTGACTCGGTTTTGCGAGTGAGTTCACACACAACTCCCACCCAGATTCAGAACGGAGCTGTATGCAGAGCAGCCGGAATCTGTATCTGTATCTGAATCACTCCGAGAGTGCGCGACTCGCGTTTGTAAATGTAAAACGGGCACAAGTCTTTCGATCGCACGAATAATTCTTCCAAATTCGCCATCGTTCGCCATCGTCGTCGTCGTGTACTTTCCCACACGGTTCCAATTAGCACCATCGATCCGATCCGATCCGATCGATCGATATCGATCGAAACTTTCCTAACTCAGCCATCCGTCCGCCGCTGGCCGATAATTAGTGAAAGATATATATACGCTCTAATGAAAGTTGCCTATGATACGCACACCGGATGGCGCCCAGCTCGGTTCCCAGTCTCCCATCCTCGGGCGAAGTGAAACCGCCAAAAAATGCCGTGGTTCTCTCTTACTTTTATTTTGTCTGTTGAAGTTTCTTTGGTCATAATTCCGAGTCCGACTCCGAGTCCGATCTAAATGCACGAAGGTACCCCACCGTACATATTCGACTCGCCGCTTGCTCCATGCAGCTGTCGAGGGTATCGTTGGGGCAACCTTGAAAGCGACACCAAAAGCACTTCACCCTCAGGCGATTCCATTCTGTTGGCTTTATTTTTTTCTGTATTTTTCTTTAGTTACTTTTGGCTCGTTGAATATTCATGGCAGCCCGAAAAAGGGAAGCCGTTTTTAAGTTTGACTTTTACTTTTGCAATCGAAGCCGTATCGAATCGAGACAGTGGCGCGCATGAGTGTAAGGAAAGCCGCCGTGCTAGGGACAGGTGGTGTGGGAGTCAACGGCCGACTCGAGTGATTTTGCAGATAATTTTCTAATATGATTATTATGATTAATTTTATGCCTATTTTTTTTCTGTTTTTTTGCTTTTGAATTAACACAATGTTACAATGTGCGCGCAGAGTAATGTAATCATAATTATGCACTGGAAATTCAATGTGAATGCAAAGTGAAAACGCAAGACGACGACGACTCACGCCATAGTGCGCTCCAGCAACGGCTTCGACTCCGACTCCGACCGATGTGTGTGTGCAGTGTGTGTGCATAAATTAATCGCCGGCGATACAGCAACAACAACAACACAGCTAGCTAATCAACGGCATCAAAACCAAAAACCAAAAACTAAAAACCAAAGTCAACACACACATAATAATAATCAGCATCTGCAGCAGCCGCACAGCAGCTTTGAAAATTAACAGCTGCCCGCGGCAAACAATGTTTCGCTGCAAGTTATTGTTCGGAGCGGCGGCAGCAACACCACCAGTGTCCCAGCATCGTCATCATCATCACCATCATCTCCATCATCACCAGCAGCAGCGGTCGGAAAGAGCCATGACTTCTTCGTCGAGGAAACCAATGCCCCCCATTATGAAGGGGCTGCCGCTGCCGCTGCTGCTGCTGCTGCTACTGCTGCTGGCACTGTGCCCAGCCGGAAATTGCCAAAGTAAGTTGAAGTTCATCCACTCCAGGTGGATTCCAGATCGCATCCCGGTTCCCATGCTTTTCATTTTCCGTTCTCTGCACTCCCCACTCCCCAATCTCCACTTAGCAAGTGGCCAGCGAAACGGGGTCACTCGGCGGAGAACGAGAACCTCTCGCATCTCTCGCATCTCTCTGGGTCTTGGGATAACTAATTGCACCTGCTTACTAACTGTTTGTGACAACGAGAGCTGGAGGAGCACTCTGTTCGCTTTGGTTTTCCTCTTTTCTGGGACACCTTTTGGGCTTTATTGATCGTTTCCCACAAATATTTACAAATACCTCTCCGTTCATATTTCTTTAACGATTTTAAAATAAACAAATGCCAGCTTATTAATACATTTCTTCAGCTTACGTGTGACTATTTAGGTTTATTTATTTTTGTTATATTTATTTTGCAATGTCTTCGAGTGACGAACTTTGAATTTAAAGTAACATTATGTTGTTAAGTAAATAATAATAAATAGTACAAAGTAATGAAAAGGGAAACAAGGGTAATGTTTCATGAGCATTTATGACAGTCTTTAACAGAGAAAAAGCTACATAAAAGTAGAGAATAAAATAATAAATAAACTAACGAATTCTCTCAACAATAACCAATGATTTCTATATAGTATTTATAGAATATAACATGATGTGAGTACGTATAAATAAAGAAACCGGCATTTCGACAAGTTGAATGGCAACAGCTTTTAAATTGAGCAAGTAAATCACACGGAAAGCATTTAAAGTTAAACTGGACAGACGGACTGCAGCTCCGCACTTAATGATCTTAATGGGAAATAGAAAACATATTTTAAAATCCTTTATTTTCATTTCAAAGCATTCAATTCAAAGAATGAAATTTATACAAAAAGAGAATAAGCTCAAATGGTGTTCTTAACCAACTTTCACCTCAAATTCATTGGAGATTGATTACAAATGTAATATAAGAGTAAAGAACTAAAGAAAATTAGCTTATTTCTTTGATTATATAAGGATAAGAAAATATATATTAGAATAAATAACATAAATCAACAGATTTTGAGTGAATAAATTTGTGACTAAGAGCTTGACCAATCAAATATCAATTAATTTATCTATTAAACCTACACATCAATATTATCTATCTCCTTACATGTAACATAGATGTATACGCTATTATTCTACTAGCTCTAATTATAATCAATAATTTATAGTCTAGTTACTACAAATTATTTAGCAGAATTGCACTTTTTAAACCGACTTCTGAGCATTAAAGATATATTTAAAATGTTTTCAAAGTCGTTATTTCATATCTACTGTCTGCTTCCTTTTAGTTTTCAAGCGATTTATAATTATATATCAATGACTTTAAATGCTTTTTATTTAATGTTCTTGCTCTTTGTTTTTACCTTGTTTGTCACTCTTAATATTATTTGTATTTATTCTGTTTGTTATCTGCATCCGATTTCTTAATTTTTCTCTGCAACTGATATCTACTTCATTGCTACTTCATAATTTTTGACCATAAAAATGTTCTTAATAAAACCTGAAACGTGTTGGAAAGTTGTTACTTTCCCATTTACAATCCACATGAAATCATTGTTTAAATAATTAGCATTTTAGAAATGTTTGTCGATTGGTTTAATTATAATTATTAATGTACCACAGGCCCCTTTCGAAAAGGCGTCTTCTATTCTGTCTTCAAATTGAACACTTGGACAGCGGCACAGACAATGCCTCCAAGACCCCAATTGTGGTCGTGTGTGTGTGTGTGTGTGTGTGTGTGTTTGTGAGTATTTCGAAAGGAATCCAAGGGGGTGAGAGGGGTCCGAAAGAGAGAACAACCAGCTGGAGTGGAGCAGTGAAAGTTGCCGAGATCTGTCAGAGCGGCACAGTGGTCACTCGGCTATGGGTTAAGGTGTTTAAAGTTGTTTATACATTAATATTCCAGTAATTATTATTTTGTAAAAGGTTATTCTTGGTGTATTTAACTTAAATCAGACTTGTTAAGTTCTTAAATAGTTGGTATTACGAGGTCTTAACCTCAATGTTTTCAAGAATCTCTAAAAAAGCTCAACAAAAAAGTTTTATCATGTATAAACTTTTAAATCTTGTATGAGAAATGCTAGAAATATCTATATAGTTTATAGAAAGGATATAGCTTTCTCCTCCTTTCTTCTTCCTCTGAAATTAGTTTAGAGTTTGAGTAAGAAATACAACCAACTGACCAGACAGAGAAATTTAGCGACCTGCGAGTCCTAGCTCTGAGTTCTAAAGCATTCCCTTCACCTAACTCCACATAGATATTTGTTATTAAAATTTTTCTGAAATGCAATCCCATTTCTTTAGTCATTTTGTAACCACTGTCCGGTAGTGTCCGATCGGGGCTACATACACTTCTGGCCTAATGCGAACGACGACTCTCGGACGACTGGTCGACTCGCTGGGCCACTAGGCTTGTGACATTCTTACTTCACCAGTTTCACAAGTTCACGTCGGAAAGCGGCGGCCCGGTACGTGATTGAGTTTGGACATCTTGCGGCTGTTACGAGCCCTCCTACGATACGTGCGCTAAATCCAAATCCCGCTGGGCGTTGCATGCATTTGGATGTTGACATAACGGCACTCAGGACACCTTTCTATCGCCGGTTGCTACTCTACCTGCAGTGCCCCGCCGCTGAACCCGCATCGAGCCCATCTGCGAGTCCATCGCCCCAGTTACCCAAATGTGCAGCTAATTTGGCATTCCGCGCGGCAAATAAGAGCTTTTTTACTGCCATTCAAGCCACGCCCGCCCAGAAGACACCCTTCTCGGAGGAGAATGGCTGCCTGCCTTCCCGCCTGACTGCCTGCCTGCCTGCCAGTTGTGTATGGTGTGCGGTGTGTGTTGTGTGTAGGAACATCCATGCCCTCGCTCAAAAACCGGATGAATGCGATCGAAAAACTCATAACAATAACAGCTTTTCGGGCTCTGCGACTCTGGCTGGGCTGAAATAACATCATCGTGGCGGCACTGCCGCGCCTGACGTCAACAGCTGCAGCCGAGCACCCAGAAAATATCGCCAGCATAGTTGTAGTTCCAAGTTCCAAGATCCAAGTCCCGAGCCCAGAGCCCAAGGCACCGAAAGCCAATTCCGGTTCGAGAAGAAAACGTGCATATGCAAAAAATTCCCGCGCAAAGCGTTGACTTCGTCGCAGAGTCGGAATAACGAAAAAGTGGGGGATCTTATGCCTCGAATACTCTCAGAGAAAGAGTATTTACTTTTTTTGATGGTACTTAGCTGGAAGTTGAATATCAACTCTGGTTATAGATATAATTTAAGTCAGAAGTTTGTGAAGGAATAGTGAAGGAGTCATTTCCGACTATATAAACGATATATAATTTTTGATACGCATCAACAGCTGATTCGATCTAGTCATGTCCGTCAGAAAACAAATTTTTATACATTTTTTCCAAATTTGGAAAGTAGTTACATCTTTAAAATAGTAAAAATTAAACAAAAAATTTTAAATTCAGTATGCAGATATATTAACCTTGCAAAAAATAGCAAATATCAGTTTTCTAAATTAAAATAAATAAATGTTTGGCTTAGTTATGATTGATTTCCTATTCAGTTTCCCGATTCATCTGATAGTATTTTGATAGTACTTTTCATTCTATGTTATTGTGATAAAAAAGCCTTAGAGATATATTTTAGTAATTTAAAAGCAATATCCCGTCTAACAATTCTGGGTTTTTTTAGAATTCGTTAGTATTTCTCTTGCTAAATCTGTTTAGGAAGAATAGCATCTCAATATCTTTAATTATTTTAATAGTATTTTTGTTTTAAAGTTCATAGTTTGAGTGGGAATGGAAATTGTCCAGAATCTAGAATCTAGAATCTAGTTTTCGCTGGCAATTTTTGAACTTTGCTCATTAGGTTTTACAATACGTTTCAGATCTATATTTATTCAAAAAGATCTTTGAAATTGGAGCACATAGAGGATACGTTATTGGTAATAAATATCAAACTTGAGCAAAATGTAATGATTAACACCCAATAAGATTTATTTAATAATATGCACTTAAAAGTAAAGGTTATTATCTATCTTTGAGCTTGTTGTAATTATAGCAAAACAAGAATATAAACACTAGAGTTGATGTAGCACCCAAGGCGGAAGCTTAACTGGAAGTTTTCAAATGAAAATTAAAAGAAATGGGAGGGTATTACGACGAGAACTGAACAAAGGCAGATATATATATATATACATACAGAGAGACACTTTAAGCTCAAAACGAGGCCACAGCCCCCGCGGTTCGCCTCGCTCTCCTCTCCCCTCTCCGATCTCCGCTCCTCCCTGATCGCTCCTCGCCGGCTGTTCCTGTGTCTCCTTGGAGACAGATGGCGATGCCGTTTGGTTTCCTGCCCTTTAGC
Organism: Drosophila watanabei; assembly: GCA_008042575.1. Taxonomy (NCBI): domain Eukaryota; kingdom Metazoa; phylum Arthropoda; class Insecta; order Diptera; family Drosophilidae; genus Drosophila; species Drosophila watanabei. Next base: position 14,608 of record VNJS01005295.1, read on the forward strand.
CCGGCCTGGTGAGGCCTGGCCTGGCCTGGCCGAAACTGGTTTGGGCCTGGGACGAGTGACTGCGCTTCTCCTCACTCTTGACCCGGCGCCCATTAATTGCCTCTTTATTCTCGACGCTAACTATGTAGACTTTTTTCGAAACTACTTATGCTCACGAACAATTGTGAGAAAGTCGTACATATTCTTGGGATTGTGCAAAAAGTACATGGGCGCGGGCCACTGCATATTTATGATGGGAAAATGCAAAATACCTTTTACACAGCAAGTTCTAAGCTTAAGTTGTTCGTTTAGACACTGGCAGCTCTTCGCTGGAACGGGTCAGGGGTCAGAGCGATAACAAAGGCGGAGGATCGGGGAATATATTCACTCGAGACAACAGAGCTCCCACTTCCCGCTTCCCACTCCCAGGCCCGTCACTTGAATACTCGGAGTGCGAATGAACGATGTATGTAAATGTGTTTCTGAAAGAGTCGGCATTAAAATAACTACACTGCTATTACACTATTGTTGCTGTAGCTATGAGTATTTTAAACAGATTTAATTTGAAAACGTTTGGTTCTTGGTAGCCTATAAAATGACAATATGAATAGTTTTTACAGAATATTATAGCATTGCAGGTCGCCTTTAAGAATCTCAATAAACAGTGTTTTTCGGTCCTAATATGTGGGAATTGCATTTCTTTGTAACTTTAATATGTGACTAAGATATTTTTTGTATTCCCAGATAGAATAATTTATTCATTTCCCCACTTATTAGTATTCTTATCTGTTTACCTATAAACATTGCTTAAATTAAATCCTAATAACAACATAAGTAGTTTGATTAGAATATTCATCTAAAAGGCATTTGTTTTATTGCTCCACTCCATCACTTTTATTTGCAGTTCTGACTAAAATTATAAAACACTGCAAGGGCATAGAAAAAGACATAGATAAAGGTCACATATCATAGACAGTAAATACTTTCCTTGTTTCATTTGTTTTTTTCGGTGATTTATGTGATCCTTTCAATATTTTTGTACAAATTCTCTGGAAGTGGACGTCTACAACTTGCAAATTGATGTTGAATATCTTTTGTTTTGGTTTTTTGTGCTGTTTTCAATGCTGTTCACCTTGAACTTTTAACCGATTTGTCAACACATTTTAGCCTTTGGTTTTCAACTCTTGCAAAAAATATCGAGCTTGGGATTTATAACCAATAATCTGCTGTTTGCATTTAAAATAAATCAAAATTTCTGCTGTGGAAAATGTTAGTTGATGCTATTAAAAAACTGAAGATATGTACATCAGAGAGCAAAATAATAATACTAAACAGTTTGACATTTAGAAAATTAAAAATAATTGAACATTTAGAAGAACTTTTTGTGTTATTACTTTAGAAGCGAATATTAAATGCTATTTATACAATTCGAACATATGTAATATGCAGTTAAACCAGTGACACTTATATAAATAATTGCTAATTTTAAACGGAAAATAAATTAATTTCTTACTCCGTAATCTTATATTGAAAGTTAACAGAAATAGAACTTGAAATAAACAAGAAAATAGAAAAAAAGTTCTTTCAACAAATGTCACATTAAATTTAAAAACATGTACTTTTGCCATACTAAATTATTTGTAAATATCACAAGAACCATTTTCGAATTAACCCATATATATAAACTAAGAAATAATAATACCACCGTAATTAGGGATATTATTTGTAGGGCCTAGGGCCAAGTATCGAAAGATAAAGTTACTTCTAATTAGCCACTTCCATTGCCCCGTTTCCCACTCAGCCTAGCAGTCAGCATTTTGGGCGTAACAGTTATGATTTAATAGCCTGGCAAGACAATTTTGTTCGCTTTAAATCTGAATGTGAAATTTGTGCGAGTTTGGCGGCTTGCGAAATAAAAATGTTAATCATCTGTGTGTGCTTGTGTTTATTGTTTCCAGTTTGCGGTCCCCCGGCGGTGCCGCTGAATGCCAAAGTGCGAACCGTGACGGCCGACACCGGGATTGCGGAGGCGCACTACGAGTGCGATGCTGGCTACGAGCTGTTCGGCCCCGCGTCGGTCAAGTGCGACGCCCGCAAGGGCTGGGAGCGGGACCTGCCCTTCTGCGGCGTCAATGTGGCCTACCGCAAGCCGGTTAACCAGAGCTCCTACACTCGCAGCGGTCCTGCCAGCTATGCGAACGACGGCAAGCCGGGCAACAAGGTGAGTTCGTGGTCATTTCTCTTTGCTTCCTTCTCTAGAAGATTATGTATTTCGCCCCATAGAATCCCGATGGACAGGAGTGCTCGGAGACTCAAAAGGAACCCTCGCCCTGGTGGCGCGTCGATCTCCTTGCCCCGCAGGCCGTGCACGTGGTCAGGATAACGACGCGCGGCTGCTGCGGCCACCAGCCGCTGCAGGACCTGGAGATCCGTGTGGGCAACAGCAGCGCCGACCTGCAGCGCAATCCGCTGTGCGCCTGGTACCCGGGCACCCTGGACGAGGGCGTGGTGAAGACCTTCACCTGCGCCCGGCCCCTGGTGGGCCAGTACGTGGCCATCCAGCTGGTGGGCGTCGAGGGCAGCCTGAGCCTGTGCGAGGTGGAGACATTCACCAACGACGAGTTCTCCGTGGACCGCTGCCTGAGCCCCAAGATCGGGGTGGAGACCGTGGTGACGACATTCTCCAAAACCTGCTATGACTTTCATATCACAAAAGGAGAAAGCTTCGACAATGCCCAGACCATTTGCAAGCAAACGGGTGAGTGTCCGCGGAGCACAGCGGCGACATCTAATGATTAACATACCTAACTCCCCCTCTTCCTCCCTCCCTGGCGCGACGCATAGGCGGCGACTTGGTACATGACTTTCGCGGCGCCACCAGCCAGTACATCCTGTCCGAGCTGGAGCGCCGCAAGAGCGAGCTGAAGCCGCAGCTCGTCTGGATCGGGGCCCAGAAGGAGCCGGGCATCACCTCTCGCACCTGGAAGTGGGTCAACGGTAGGTTGATGTGACACGATCGATACTTAAGAGCGTAGTGTACTCACGAGCGACTTGATTTCTCCAGGAGACGTGGTGCAGAAGCCCACCTGGGGCAAGGACCAGCCCAACAATTACAACGGCGAGCAGAACTGCGTGGTGCTCGACGGCGGTCGCAACTGGCTGTGGAACGACGTGGGCTGCAACCTGGACTATCTGCACTTTATCTGTCAGCACTGTAAGCTGTTCCCAGTCAGAGTCAGTGCCAGCCGCTCACCTCTCTTCTCCTTGTACTCTTCCGGCAGCTCCATTGTCTTGCGGCTCGCCGGATGCCCAGCAAAACACCACTGTCATGGGCAAGAAGTTCACGCTGGGCGAGAAGATCCAATACGACTGTCCCAAGGGCCATTCGCTGCTCGGTCAAGCGGAACGCGAGTGCAGGCCCGATGGCACTTGGAGCGGATCCTCACCGACCTGCAAATGTAAGCGATATTATGCAACCTGTCAGCAGGTCTCCACTTTCGAAGAGGAAACCTGTTGCAGGCGCCAGCAGCTTGGAGCAGCTTGTTCAGGATCCCGTGTGGTTACTACTTACAGATGTGGACTGCGGCAGCCTGCCCGAGCTCAAGTTCGGGTCGATCCACCTCTCGGAGAAGCGCACCAGCTTCGGCGTGGTGGCCACGTACAGCTGCCACGAGAACTACACACTGATCGGCAACGAGAACCGCACCTGCGCCGTGGACGGGTGGAGCGGCAAGCAGCCGGAGTGCCTGGTGGACTGGTGTCCAGACCCGCAGCGAATTACCGGCGGCAATGTGCGCTTCAGTGACAAGCGAGCCGGCTCCACCGCCACCTATGTGTGCGAGCCGGGCTACGTGCTCGTCGGCGAGGCGGTAGGTTGCCCTGCTTCGAGTTCTGCCTCTATGACCTGCTCCTCATGGTATTTCTCTTCTCCTTTCGTTAGGTAATCTCGTGCGGTTTGGGTGGCGAGTGGTCCAGCAAGACGCCGTCGTGCAGGTTCGTTGATTGCGGTGCGCCGGCGCGACCCGATCGCGGCATTTCCATCCTGCTGAATGGCACCACCACCGTCGATTCGGTGGTCAAGTACGAGTGCGACGAGGACCACTGGCTGGACGGCCCCGCGGAGCTGTACTGCACGCGGGACGGCAAGTGGTCGGGCGAGGCGCCCGTCTGCGAGCTGGTCACCTGCGAGACGCCACCGGTGCCGGCCGGCTCCTTCGTCATCGGCTACGACTACAACGTGCACTCAAAGATTCAGTACAACTGCGATCCCGGGCACATCATGCACGGCACATCGGTGCTGGAGTGCCTGGACAGCGGCGAGTGGAGCGCGGATGCGCCATACTGCGAGTGTGAGTGAAACTAAGGCTCCAGCTTGTAAGCAATGCATTGACATTATTCCCCGCTCGTTTCCAGACATCGACTGCGGCCAGATCCTGCCCATCCCCTACGGCAGCCACAAGTACCTCACCAACACCACCTACGTGGGCTCGGAGGTGGTCTTTACCTGCTCCCAGTCCCACAAGCTCAGCGGTGTGGTGAAGCGCCAGTGCCTGGAGTCGGCCGTCTGGAGCGATGCCTCGCCAAAGTGCGAAGGTAAGGACATAACCATTTATTCAAGATGCAGATGCTCAATGTGTTCCCGCAGAGATCCGTTGTCCGGAGCCGAAGCTGGCCGCCCACAGTCTGCTCTCCGTCACTGGCAATGACCGCATGTACGGACGCACCCTTATCCGCACCGCCGAATCCACCCAGAACACACAGACGTACAAGTAAGTGAAGATATCCAAGTATCTGTTCCAGAACTCCTCTCTCATGTTTAATCCCTTGCATTTACCTTTCAGAATCGGCGCCCTGGCCAAGTACCGATGCGAACGTGGCTACAAGATGGTGGGCGAGGCTCTGGCCACCTGCATGGACAGTGGTCAGTGGAGCGGAGTGATTCCAGAGTGTGTCTGTAAGTACAGAAGACGGGTTGTGCGAGCTGCAACGAAACTAATCGAATCCCTTTGCCAGATGTGGAGTGCGGTGCGCCCGAGAACATCACCAATGGCAAGGTGACCCTGGCCACCAATGCCACCTACTACGGCGCCGCCGTCCTCTACGAATGCAACGCCAACTTCAAGCTTAACGGAGTCTCGCGCCGCCTGTGCACGGAGCACGGCAACTGGAGCCACGAGGCGCCCGAGTGCGTGGAGGTGGTGTGCGACATGCCCAACATCAGTGACAACCTCATCGTCGAGGCCGGCAGCAGGGCCGTCGGCTCAGTGGTCGTCTTCAAGTGCGCCAAGGGCCGGATCATGATGGGCAACGATACGCGCGTCTGCCAGAAGAACGGCAAGTGGGCGGGCAAGAGTCCTACATGCAGGCGTAAGTAACCATATTAGTATTCTCTGGGTCAAGTTTAGTTAATAACTTACAACATTATTTATTTATACAGCTGTGGATTGCGGACGACCGCTGGCCATCGAGAATGGACGTGTGATCGTTGTCAACGACTCGACCCTGTACGGCGGCTCGGCGGAGTACCACTGCATTCCCAACTACAACCGGATAGGGCAGTACCTGCGCAAGTGCACCGAGGACGGGGCCTGGAGCGGCAAGCAGCCGCACTGCGAACTGGCCACGGTGGAGGGCCACGAGAGCTCCCGGCTAGGCACGGGCGTGGGCATTGGGGCCACGATTATAGTGGCCATGCTGGTCATCTTTGGCCTGATCTTCCTGTATCGCAATAAGGCCCGGCCCGTGAAGAACACGGAGAACGTGCAGGCGGCGGAGACGAAGGACGAACGCAACGCCGCCGTCATGTCGTACTCCACACTGGAGGCCAATAACCGAATGCACATGGACAACAACAATCCCTCGGCGACGTTCAACACGTTCCAGGGTGGAGCGGGCCGCAACGGAGGCGGAGGAGGAGGTGCCGGAGCAGGCGGAGGCGCCGAAAGGATGAACAACAATCGTTCGGGTGAGTCGGAAACGAAATCTTTACCCCGAATTCCAAGCTCACTTGGCTGTCTCCGCAGAGAACATCTACGACCAGATACCGAACGAGCAGTTCTACGATGCCCCCTACGAGATGCGGACCAACGACGAGGTGTACGAGCCGGAGCCGGTGGCCAGTAATGTGATCACCATCAACGGGATCTCCGTGAGATAGGCGGCGTGAGACGGACGACGGATGTTGTTTACGTTAGTTTTGTGTTAATAAATCCTGTACATAGTAATCGTTTAAGAAAGGGACGTGAGAGGAGAGTTACTCGTAGCTAAGCCTAAGGCCATGGACACAGGGCCATCCATACCGCATTAACTTTAACCCTATATATATATATATATACTTACCATATCTATTGCCTGTGTGTATCCGTACGTACTGAAGCAGGACTTGCCTGTGCCCAGGAGGAACCCCGCCCCGATACTCCGACACTGATCCTGATGATCCTGACCCCCAGCTCCTATTCGTACTCGTATTTTTTTTCCGTGTGTTGTTTAAATTATTTTAAATATGTAGAATGTTAATCAGAGTGTACAATGTTTGTTATGCAATGTGTAAGAGCTCGCCGAGTGTGTGTAAATTAAACGAAATGTGGTTAACTTAATTTTTACTTTTGTTTATTTAATTGTTATTTGAAAACAAAGATCCAGCAAGAGGTGAAGCTTGTGCCTCTTGTGGGACCAAAAGTCCTTTAGTTTAGTGAGAGGCGGAAAGTGGGGGGCACAATGTTGTTTAATCAATAGTTTCATGGAAACAAACTCACTTTCGCCCTGACACCAGCCAGGAAACATGCTAACTAAATTCGAAAGCAACTCATAAACTCTTTTTTCGGGAATCTGTTGATATCTAAATTCGTAGGCAGGGATGGCTAAGAAGGCCGGAGCGCAACAACTGCAGGCGGACCTGCAGACTGACGAGGATCTCGAACGCTTTTGTGAGCGGCCGGGATTACTCGGTAAGCCACCTTCCTTTCCTTTTCATAACTCCAAGAAACTGATAAATCCAAATACGCAGTGCTGGATGTCTACTCGGAGTGGTGTGGCCCCTGTTTGGGACTGGTGGGCTCCCTGCGTAAGATGAAGCTGGAGATTGGCGGCGACAACATGCAACTGGCCATTGTGCGTTGAGCTTGCGTAAGTTAACCTCTGGACTCGCATTACTAATCAGAGTCTCGCTTAGTGCAAGTCGGACACCATCACGGCCCTGAAGCGCTTCAACAAAAGGAGCGAGCCCACCTGGCTTTTTGTGACCGTAAGTCTGAAATTCTATTTTAAAATACGCAAAAGGGAATATCAATATTTTGCTTTCCCAAGAAGTAACTGGTATAATTTGTTTAAAGGGAACCACCCAGGGTATTAAAATATAAATGAATACTATCAACTCGTTACTTACTATCACTATGTTGCCAATGTTTAATATATTTAAATGCAGAGATAATTGCGCGCAAATACATTTTTAAAATTTATGTGTTATCGATGCGTGCGAATATCAAACATCGATAAAATCACGAAGCGTAATTACAAAAATTGGTTTCCTCCCTAGCTGAACCAGCGGTGCTGCCAACTTGATTTTTCAAATTTACCGTTACAACGCTAAAACTTTGAACATTTTTAATTAACAATTATGTACATTTTGTTTGCAGGGAGGCAAAGCTGTCAACATCCTGTTCGGCTCAGATGTGCCCAAGCTGCTGTCCATGCTCACCAAAGAGCTGGAAAAGATGGCCCAGAAGACACCGCGCACCTACTACAGGCTGGACGAGCTGCAGCCGATCGAGGTGGAGCAGCAGCGCCTCAAGATGGAGGCCATCGAGCGGGCGGAGCGCGCGGAGCGCGAGATCAAGCACAAGAAGCAGGTTGACTACCTGACCGTGGTGACAGACGCCATCATGGAGAACATGCCGGACATCGGTGTGACGGTGTTCGGGCCGCAGGTGAACCGCGACATGTTCAAGAAGCTCACCGAGCCGGCCGAGGCCCTCAAGATGCAGTGCAAGGAGCGCAAGGTCGTCCAGGTGACCAAGGATCAGTTCGAGAAGGTGAACTTCGCGTGCAAGAACCCGTTGTCGCCGGACGTCATCGAGCAGCTGGACCAGAAGGAGCTGCTCATCTGCTTCTGGAAGATCGACGAGAGCATCGGCACGGTGCCCAATGTGCTGATGACGTATGCCCACGAGCTGACCAGGGAGCGGGAGGAGGAGGGCGACGATTACCACGAGGATCGCGTCCTGCCGCCCATCATCGCCCCAATGAAGATCAAGGTCGAGGTGGAGCTGAAGGAGGGTGAAGTGTGGATCGAGGAGGTGAGCTCCGAGGAGGAGGTGAAGGTGACTAAGAGTAAGGCCAAGCATAGGGCCAAGTCGGTGGTCCAAGAGGAGATCCATGCCGAGGACGACGAAGCAATCGCCGCCGAGGAGGAGGAGGAAGCCAGCGAGGAGGACATGGCAGAGCCCGGCGGCGACATCATGGCTGGCTTCCCGAACATGCCCGACTTTGACATGGACCTGGACGGCGACGAGGAGGCCGTCGCCGAGGACGAGGAGAAGGTGCAGGAGCCCAAGGAGGAGGAGGTAACAAAGCCGCCCACGCGTATCAAGACGGTCAAGATGCCGGCCATCTGGGTGCCCAACAACCGGCGCACCCACGCCGCCCTCATCTACATGTTCTTCCGCGGCCAAACAACTGGCTTCCTGCCGCCGGATCCCAAGCCGGAGCAGCCGCACATCGTCATGGCCTTCGATGCTTCGAAGCGCAAGGAGATTCTGAGCGTGGTCGAGCGCCACAAGGACGAGGTGCCGCTCTACGGCTACTTCTCAAGCGCGGATCCCGAAAATACGGAGCTGATAGCGAATTCGACGGACAAATACGAGGCCGGGCCGCACCAGGAGTACGTATTCCTTATCCTCCTTATCCTCCGCCCATTACCCTTTTCCTTCTTTTCCCTTCCAGCTCCGACAAGATCGTGCTCAAGGTCAACAAGGTGCAGTCCTACATGATGCTGTCGCTGGTGTACTACGGACCCAGCTACGTCAGCCCCAACGTCACCGTCGGCAAGGACGAGGCCCTCAAGTTCTTCCCCGAGGACTACAAGCCCCAGGAGGATGAGGTCGTGGCCGAGCCGGAAAAGAAGAAGAAGAAGGTGAGCTTATTTGTACTTGATGATTCGGGTTCGGGTTCGGGATTTCTATCTCTGCTTTCCTTCACAGGGCAAGAAGGCTGCCGATCAGCGCGACTCGGCGGACCCCGAGGCAGCCGCAGCAGCGGCCGCGGCAGCGGCAGCGGCAGCGGCCCCTGCGGCGGAGGCGGCGGGCGCCGCTCCACCGGAAGGTGGAGAGGCTGCGCCAGTCGAAGGAGAAGAGGGAGCAGCAGCTCCTGTGGCAGAAGGGGAAGGAGCACCAGCCGCCGAGGGAGAAGCAGCAGCAGCTCCACAAGCAGCCGCCGATCAGGAAGGAGCGGCCGAGGCAGCTGCCCCAGAAGCAGCGCCGGAGGCGCCGTTACCACCAGCTCCCACAGAGGCGCCACCGCCCCCGCCAGAGGCTGAAGCTCCAGCACCAGCACCAGCGCCGGCCGAAGCCCCAGCCCCAGCGCCAGCCCCAGCCGAGGCCCCAGCTGAAGCCCCAGCCGAAGCACCCGCGGAAGCCCCCGCCGAAGCTCCAGCCGAACCCCCAGCCGAAGCTGCACCGGCGGCCGAGTAGACTGTGCACAGCTGTCTCTGTAGCATTATTTACAAAGTTTTCCTTTTTTTTTTTTGTAAATGTATCTTATATAAAAATCTAAAAATGAATTGAATTTAAATTTGAATTTTAACTGAAGATATGTCCCCACCATGTAAGGGGGTTTGAGTCTGCGCTAACTTCCAGATCTCGATTCTGTAAAGGTTCGAAACTCCAGTTTTTTTATAACAGTTTGCAACAGATATTGGTTGCTTCTGCTGCTTTATTAACGATCTAACGATCTAAAAAGTGTAACATTTTTTTTCGCCCAACCATGGCTGTTGATGCTGATCAAGAATATATATCAGTATAGGGTCGGAAATTACTTTTTTCCTGCGTTGTAAACTTCCGACTTAAATTACAATACCCTGCAAAGATATAAAAATGTGGTTGTAGTAAAAGTGGTTGTTGTACAACAGTTGCAATTGCAACATTTTCCCCCAGAGATACAAAAACGTTTTCCTGATTTTGTTTGTAATTTTTCTGGAAATTGTTGTTCATTTTTTGTTGTTTTCTTTATTATTATTAATTATATTATTATTATGTAATTCCTTTACTTTATATGTAAAATAAGAAAGTATTAATGGTTTTTATTAACAAATTTTGTTGAAGGCAGGTATTTATGTTATTATTATATGTTTATGTATGTATATGTCTTGTATATAAATTACAAGTCGTCTTTATAATTACATAATTAAATATTAAACGTAGTTCAATTACCCTAGCGTCTCTTAACCGTAATTATTTAAACTGCTTTATTACCTTAGTGTATATTCAGTAAAGATATATTTAGTGTAATTTGTTTTCTGTTTTCTGTTTTTGGTTTTTTCTGATATATGTATTTATGTATATGCATTATCCTTACATCCTTTTAGCTTTACCAGTTTTAAATTGTTCTAGTTATATATATATATATGTATATCATGTTGCTTTCCTTCGCATATCATATCATAACCCTATGTCCCTATATATATGCCTATATCCGGTGTTGCTTATCCTTGTTGCCTTGTAAAGAATTCAGAGCTACTTGTAGGTATGTACTTCCTATGTGACCTTTTTGTTTGTTTCAAAACCAGACAGTGTAAGCAGTTAAGTTAGGCTAACGAAATGCACAATCGAATCGTAAGGTTCAAGATTATTAGGTATATGTGTATATGGTTTAGAAAGAGTAAGCCTCGACTCGGGACAAAATGAACACAGGATCTCATGGTCATCTATCTCGACTGTCTCGTCTCCACGCGAATGCATCTATGTGTCTCAGGAGCGGGATTTTAGTTCAAGAACTCGATGTGAACTCGAGGAGGTGGACGCCGATCTAGCTAGCAATGGTAACAATGGTATCTAACGAGTATCTGATCTGAGTATTGGATTGATATTGAGGAAGCCTGGAAGAACAATCGATGGCTATCTATCGATCTATGATTTATACAAAGGATACTTCAGCTTTGGCATGGAGGGACTACTCTTCACCCGAAGCATCACCGTTGATCGCGGCCGGATCGGACAGATCCCTGGGGTTCTCTAAGCCAAGTTGAGTTCGCAGCTGGACAGCCGAGTGCGTTTCGCAAGGCCAAGCAATGAGGAGGCTTATGGCGGATTTTAACCAAGCTAATTACACGAATTACATCCTATATGGTCTGTCGAGAGCAATGCCAATAAGTTGCAAACTAAATACAGGCAATATCAAAACGAGACTCTTAACTAATCTTCTTCTTCACATTTTGTACTCATTTCTCTTATTTGTTTTTCGCTTTAATTTATTCATTAGTTTTTTTTTGGCATTGAGGCAATGATTGAGTTGGTATTTCAGCGATTAAATTAATTAGTGGCAGCTGTCCAGCTGCGAACTCTGCCTTCTCGAGGATGTTGAAGCAAAAGCAAGCTAGGTGAGGGAAAATGCTTAGTCTAAAACAGAGAGAAGAGGAGAGAAGTTCGAGTGAGAATGAAGGACGTCAAAAATATGGACAAATCTTTCGTGGAAGCAGTCAAAAAGGTGATATTTAACCTCGTCAGCCAGTACGGATTTCTATATGGATTTGACACACTAAAGTTATTGGTTATGAACTATTGTTTAGCTACGCATGTATGTCATGTACGAGTCCGTAGTTAAGATTATATTATTCCAAAATGATGCCACTCCCATCCAACGTCTGTGGTTCTTGCTAGTATTGCTTATTATTAATATTTAAGTATCGTACATAGCTGTGAAGTTGGTTTCGGTTTCGGATTCGTTTTCGTTTTCGGTTTCTAGTCGTAATTGGTAATCGTAATTGGTAAGTACATTTGCGTGTAAATTCTCATACTTAAGTTTTATGGATTTTCAATTCGTTCATATTTAAATTACAATATTTGTGCGCTCTTCGATATCCATGCCGAATCGAGATCGAATTCGAATCGATTCGTCGTCTATCTATTACACTAATTGGTTTGATTTCCATAGGATCCTACTAGTCGCTTGTGAGTGCATACGAGAGTATTGCGAGAACAAAACATACACAATCTCGACTGGCTGGGCGGGCGGGCTAGCTGGACTGGAGGAGTATGTGAGTTGAGTTGTTCTGTGTTGTGGTGTGGTGTGTCTGGACTGGACTGGATTTATCTACACAATGTCATCTTACAAAAGCCTTCTATACGCTAGCAACCGATTGGCATAAGTAATTGGGAAAAGCTAAAGCCTCGGGGAATATCCAAAGATTTAATTTACAGGTCAAAATTATTTTACTTCTGTACAAATTATATAGAGTTATATTAGGCCTTATAATGATGAAGAAAATAATTATTAAACGCGATAATGTATAGAATTTTCATTCATTATAAGGCCTTTGGTTATATACCTCTCCTACGAAATAAAACAGATGCTCTCTTGAATATTATACACGAATGGAATCCCTGCCTAATGTTCGGAGATAATAAGTAGGTTGGTTATGTCGGGCTATGTCGGGGCTCTGGCTTCGGTTGAAATGTATATATGCGTAAGTAAGTATAACCGTAATTACATACAAAAATTTGTTATCTACATTAATTAATCTGTTATGTACATCGAATAAATACATAGAGTTTCGCATTTAAATTTACATAATTGAGTTGAGTAAACTTTAAATACAAACAAGACAAAAACGCTTGCAGATTACCGACTGACTCCTCCTCCCCTCGAGCTACGTTACCGTCTACGTTCTAGAGATAAACCTAAGATGTAGGTGTATGCGTGGTACCTATTAACTCTCTGTATTAACTACCTAATTACTTACTTAGACCGACACCTACTATGTTGTGTGTGAGTGTGTGAGTCGTGAAGAGTTCATCTATATTCATTTTGCTGTTGTGTGTCCTAGGCTTTGTCCCTAACATTATAGAAAAAAGTACAATTACAATACGCTCCTCCGCCGCCCTATATGTATATCATATATCATATCGACTGATGGATACCCTTAAGCCTACACATGTAGCATATAGCCCTATATAGTCTGCGTTCTACTACTATTTCTTACTCCTTCCTCCTCCTTCTTCACTTTACAGCTGGCTCTCGGATCCACTGACCGTGGAATCCTTGATTCTTATTTCTCATTTCTCATTTCTCGTTCCTGGTTCTCTGCTTCTTTGTTGTCTCTGGTTCTGGCTCCTTTCATTGGCCCTGTGTGTGTCGTCGTCTATCGTGTCCCTCTCATAGCGTATGATACGAATACGGCGAGTGTTGGTGATGAGGCTGATGGAGCTGGAGCTGGAGCTGGAGCTCTGGCTGCTCCTCTTCGGCTATCTCTATTTTAACTTTCTCTAGATCGGTATTGTTATAATTAATGTCGTTATCTGAATATATCTTTTTAATAGCTAATGGGGACGTTGTTATTTTAATTGGTACGCTTAATATCATTGCTTCGTTTAGTTTGTTAGTTGTTGTTGTTGTCCTTGGTGTTGGTGTTGCTGTTGCTGTTGTCCTTGTAGTTCTCGCAATGAACTCGATATCGGAGTGGGGCGACGTGGCCCTGGTCTCGGGCAGCGAGTAGGCCATCGTTGCGGCGGCGGACTCGTATGGCCCCAGCCGGAGCCACTGACGATGCTCATCTAGTGGTAGTGGTTGCTGTAGTTGTAGTTGTTGCTGTAGTAGTTGTAGTTGCGATTGCGATGGTCGATTCGGTACTGATTCCTGCTGTAAGCCGTTTTCGTCCCTGGCCAATTCTATGTCAGATGGATGCGGGGCATACCTTCTTCGGTGCGGAAGGTACATCACATGGTGATGGTGATGGAGATGGAGAGGATGTGAATGCACTTGCGGATATGGATGGGTGAGTGGGTGTGGGTGGTGGTGCTGCTGTTGCTGGTATCCGTGTTGTATCGTATCAAAATTGTGATCCAAGTTCGGTGCTGACAGTGATGAGCATATGGCCGAATGCTATACCCAGATCTGATCCTTTCGATTACGCGATCGCAATCAAAGCCTTTGCTAGCACCAATCCTCCTCATCCGAATCGGAGTGTCGAGTATTCAGGCCGCTCTTTGGCTTGAAGCCATTCAGGACTGGAGATGGCAGTACACGACCTGTTCGGCCCATAGCCAGCGCTTGCTCGAACGACAGCGGTGCTATATATTCCAGTCTGTGAATGATACGGCCAAGGTTATAGGGGATTATGGATTATTGATATTATTAGTCACACCTTTCTCTTTCGACCTCCCGTTCGCGATCCCGCTCGCGCTCGTACAGCTCCCGCTCACGATCCCGGTACTCGAACCGCAGGTCGTACTCGTGCAGGCGCTCCCGATCCCGATCTCTGTGCGGGTCCCTAAGGCGCTCCCGATCCCGCTCGCGATCCCTGCTGCTGTAGTACATGTCCCTGGGATCACTCAGCAGGTCGCGATGGTGTGGCAGCGAGTGAACACTGTGGGGCGTCGAGTGGTGCGTCTAGAGGAGGAGTTTCCGGGTTAGGGATGTATATTAGATGCCTGCAATGGTCGCTACTTACGTGGGTCGGACTCGCGTTCAGCTTGGGGAAGTTGATGTTGGTCGGCTTCAGCTGCAGCGTCGACGGCTTGCTGGGAGTCGGCGGCAGCCGGCGACCGATCCCGGCACGCCGGGATGCCAACGTTGGGTAGCTGTGCTGGACGTGCGCGCCACCTGCGGGAACGGGAACGGGAACACAGGACGTTGGGGTTACACTTGTCTTGCAATCGGGGAATCATTTGCAGTTATAATACATTATACATAATGACATTATGATACGGATACTGAGCGGAGAGTAGTGTGCCTGAGAGGTTGTTCTTAATTGACAAGTAACGAGGACATTATGCTCCAAAGAAATACATGATAATACTTGTAACGAATGCGAATGGGACACGTTCGAACTTGAAGACTTCTTGCTTGTTGAGAGTTTGGTTACAGTTTTATAATTTACTTTCTTTGGATTTCAGGAACCTTGCGCAGGGTACAGCAGATACTCTCCACAGAAATAGTAATCTCCAAGCGAACGTGTCCCAGACAGAACTTATTGTATGATCACTGGAACTTGTATGATGTCTCGGAGAAATGCTCTCTTGAAATTAAAAGCATTCACTACAATCTATAATCAACACAAGCGTGTGCAATCGTACAGAAATACTTGGTATAAACACTATATTCAACGGTTAAGAACGGTGCTAGGTAATGTATTCAGAATATTGATATTGGTATGTACACAAGAGTTGGATGATTTGTGGCAACATGCATGACTGTCCGATTCGATATATATATTTACACACTATATACGAGTATATAGCACTTATGCAGAGAGACATAGAGAGAGAGAGACGAAACGGATGAAATAAGGATCAACGTAATGGTGCAAACACGGCTAAATACGCACATCGACAGATAGGTAAGATAGATACTGAACCCAAAACTGCATCCCAAATTATGTTTCTAGAAATAGTATGTATAGAGAGAGCTCAGTCGCCGAATTTTCACCGCCCCGAATTGGTAGTTTTGTTGGGAAATTCTGGAAACTTTACTGGTTGCTGGACTTACATACAATATGCACGAGTATGTTAACGTAACGGGTGTGTGTAGTTTTGGAACGAGAAGCAGGCGGTATTTAATAGAGATTCTTGGTCAGTGATCAGAGGTCTGACAGAGGTCGTCGTTATCACAGAGCAAAATAAAAAAATATATATAGAGACTACGCTATGGCTTTACGAACTTCACCTTCTTGGCTAGACATCAGGCAGCTAAATGCCAAATGATGTTCACTTATCTCAGCCCCCCTGTCAAGGACAATATAAAGAACAAGATGCGTAACGCCATACAGAGAGAGAGAGAGAGATAGTATTTTATATATTTTAGATAGTATATTTGAGCGTTACGCATCTTATTCCATATGCATTCCTTGGCCCTCTACTAGACTTGTGTGTTATATTCAGTATGTTTGGTAGATATAGGTGTGTGCCTAAGCAAGTAGTATCTCTCTCGTAATATCGCTTCGAGTCCGTTGAAACTATAAGCCCTGACATTGAGTTTGACTTTGAAAATATTTTGCGTAAGTTGCGAAATTGCTAAATTGCGAAATTGCTTAATTGCGAAATTGCGTAAATAAACCATTCATTATTGGCCAGAGATTGAGTGTGGTTTAGTTTGGGATGAGAATGAATGTCTATATATGTCTGTACATGGCAGAACCATACATACATACGAGATGAGATTATAATATAGGTGGGGTGTACGAGTACGAGTATGATGGCATCTAGAGAACTGAAAACATGAACGCTGCTAGAGTAGTAACAAGAGTACGAGTACGAGTACGAATAGTGGAGTACGGATATTATGATGGGCCCCGGGCAGGGCCGTCGTGTGGGATGGATATGAGCGATAACTTCAACTTAATTGAGGCTGATTGGTTGACTGATTGATCGATTGATTGATTGATTGATTGAACAATACATGTATGTACATGTTAAGCATGTTCGGCAACTATGCATGTACGAATACGAATAGTTAGTTACGAGTACGAGTTACGAGTAAGTAAGCATGTCTGATCTGAGATGTTTGTTAAAGTTGAGATGAAGTCGAGGAAATTGTGTAGAAGAAAATACTAGCATATTATAGAAAACAAGTTGAGTTGTTGGATTTGATTTAAGTTTAAGTTTGAGTGGAGTTTGAGTTTGAGTTAAAGTTTGAGTTTGAGTTTGAGTTTGAGTTTGAGTTTGATTTGATTCGATTTGATTTGTTTTGGACTTTAGTTAACAATGTGCTAAAGAGATGTACCCATATCAATCCCATAACCAAGTCTGTCTCGTTCACGCATCTCCTGAAGTCGAGCGGGACTCGGCGATCGTGACCTTTGACATAGACTGGTTGTCCCATATGTGGGATAAGGCAGTTGAGTGCGTTTACTGCGAGACAAATGACCACCATAACGAGAAGGCGAAGGCGAACGGGCCGGACTTGTCGATGCTGACCATGAACCTATATTGTACATATAACAACAATAATAAAGAAAACGTAATAATTAAGGATGTCGGGGCACAACAGATTACGTATTTGATTTTGGTTTTGGTATTGGTTTTCGGTTATCGATTATCAGTTATCAGTTATCAGTTGGCTTTTTGTTTTAAATTTATAAACAACATAAACATAAAAAGGAAGACTTGACCAACTTAACCAGAAAACGAAAAACATATCTTTTGTATAATATTTGTTTCTTTTTTTTTTTTTTTGTCTTTGTTTCTGTTTTTGTTTTCTTGTAGTAAAAGATTTTGTTTATAGCTATGGAATTGTAGACATATATATATATCTGTATATATAACTAAGATACTACAAAATAGATAAGAAAATCCCCGGCTGGCCGAGTGAGTCGCCAGAGATTGTGCGCCCATTGCAAGTCCATGGAGATGCTCGAGTAACTTTGGGAGAGAATCGAAGGGGAAAGGATACAGACAAACAGGATATATCGTGTAATTCCCTGGGAGTTACTAATCGGCGCACAATCCGGGCAGCAGTAGAGTTAGTCTGTGTGGTGGCAATCTCTCACTCGCAGAGCAAATAATAAATACCTCTTGGATACCGCGGATGACTGTTGCCATGCCTAGGATGACGCGTCTCCTTGACCATCTCTACAACATTAGATACGGTATCGGAGAACCCGATATCATGATGTATGTATTGATGGCCACGTCGTCGAGGACTGGGAGATCTGGCCAAGGGAGAGCCGTTGTGCCTGGAGAGTACAAGTCATTAGTATCGAAAGAAATAGTTAATCCAATGAGCAACCATACCTCAGACTAGGCGATCGCCTGTGTCCATTCATGTACGAATGTCCAGGATGTAGATGGCCAGCATCGGCGCCGGTTAGCGACTCCTGGGAGGGATGCCTCGACGCATCCTGCAGCTCCAGCATCTAGTTGGAAAACAATGTAGCCACACACGAGCATTATTAAAAACGATTGAACGATGCACCATGAATGCCACCCACGCGAAATCAGTCTGAAAAGAGATCTTGAGCCCCGGGCGGGAGGCACTGGGAAGTTGGTGGGGACGAGACCGTTCTACTTGGGGCTGGGACCAATTGTTGGCATACTTTTGTGGGAATTTCGAATTTTGGGGCGCATCGCTATCATCATCAGCGATATTACTGTTCCCCAGGACCGATTTCTTGTGGATTCATTCATTGCTTCGGATACGTGGATATACTTGGATACGGTTATAAGTGTATCTGCGTTGTGTTTACATTAAGAACTACGGTTGTCCTATGCCACACATAAGGAGCGCGGGCAATATATAGGTATATTGTATATCGGATATAACTGTTGTTGTGTGTGGATAAGCCGCAGGATAAGCACACACATCGTGTGTGGACATGTGTGCTTACCCTGCATATTACATATATGTATATAGGGGTAGGTACGGGTATATACTATATATCGAACATAAATAAAAGCAATTAGGAATACTTCACTGCAACAAAATACGTACGTACATATTCAAATGCGGTTTCAATAGTACTATATATTGAAGTATATGGATATATTGAGAGAGGTTCTTGAATGCGGGATATTGTATTGTATTGGATTGGATAGCCTAGAGTCTATAGGGGCAAGTAAACATTTAAACAATTCCATACACTACTCGGGAGTATACACATACATATATACTTGAACACTTCCTTTATTTTAGTTTAGTTTTTCGTTTTTTCGTTGTACTTTAGCTTTTATCGTATGTCTCTCAGTCTGCACACTAATTGAGCTATTTTCGGATTCGGATACTGGTTTTACTGCCTCAATAATGCCAATTGCTTGTTACCAAGTTGTAGCTACATACATATTTTTGTTTTGTTTGGTTTTCGATTATAGTCCTATATTTTTTTGTTTGTTTTCATCAACACAAAACGTTGAACTCAAAATACGTAGAAATAATAAGTCGATCGTTGGTGTGGTCTCTACAAATGTAAGGATATGTGTCTAGATCTAGGTGCTTTGCTAGGCGCTACAGATATCTACACTATCTACACTAGTTGTCCAAGGATATTTACAAGGATGTACCCTACTGTATGGTGTTCAAGCAGTGCTAGAGATCGGCGCAAGCAGTGTGAAGCGAGGCAAAGCGTAACAGAGAACGGATAAAGTTTAAAAGGACACAAAAAGACGAGTAAAAGCTAACTAGAGTGTGCATGCACTAGGCGAGGATTATCTGAATAAAAATATGGTATTGTGTGAAGAAAGGATCCGGGTGGAGTGAAGTGGAGTGGGGTGGTCAATTCCATTTTCGAGTGCCGAACTTACTTACCACTTCGAACTCGTGAGGGATTATAACTTATAAAGTACATTTAAACAATTACTATGTACACATAAAGCCGTCGCCGTCTATGTTCAAAACTTAACTAGAGGGATATATCGCTAGAAATCAAGAGTTTCAAGAAACAACCTCACGCGTTAAAGTGTCTCGGTAG
>VNJS01005298.1:0-11018 GCA_008042575.1 Drosophila watanabei
AAGTAAAATGTTATTTACGTCCACATTTACAGATCGTTTGTATGGCAGCTATATGATATAGTCGTCCGATTTTTATGAAATTTAAAACAAAATTATAAAATATAATATAATGCTTGTATACCAAAGTAGAAAAAGTTATGTTGAAAACTGACAAAGTTATAATTTTTTTTCTGAAAATATCGCGACCGTTCCTATGGCAGCTATAAGATATAGTAGTCCGATTTTTATAAAATTAAATCCAAAAATCTGAAACAATATATATGGCTTATAACCGAGAGTTGATCAAGATACGTTAAAAAACAGTAAAGTTATGATTTTTTTTCAACAAATTTATGGATCGTTTGTATGGCAGCTATATGATATAGTCGTCCGATCTGGCCCGTTCCGACTTATGTACGAGTGAGAGTATATAGAAGACTATCTGCAAAGTTTCAATCAGATAGCTTTAAAACTGAGGGACTAGTTCGCGTAGAAACGGACAGACAGACAGACAGACAGACAGACAGACGGACAGACGGACAGACGGACAGACGGACATGGCTAGATCGACTCGGCTGTTGATGCTGATCAAGAATATATATACTTTATAGGGTCGGAGATGACTCCTTCACTGCGTTGCAAACTTCTGACTGAAATTATAATACCCTGCAAGGGTATAAAAACAACCTATGAAGTATTGATGGTAAAACATTTTCCCGTACGAATTCACCTCAAATTGAATAATACACAATTTTCAAGTTTTTGTGCACAAAAGTTTAAAACTAGTTGCACTAAAATATTAAATCTGGATTAGCAGAAATTAGTAAAATGCAATCGGTCGACCTCATAAGCCACTTCCGTTTCGTGTCCGGGAACTTGAATCACTTAAATTTTGCAATTATTTAAAAATAATAAATTAATCAAAATTAATCAATGCTAATAAAAAAACAATATGTTATGTATGTGTTAAATTGTAGTTACAGTTTTTTAGTAACAGCTTCAAAGTAACAGTTTCACATTTACTAATATACATTATCCTATACATTCACCAATCGTTCCTATGGTCGCTATTGATATAGTACTCCGATTTGTATAAAATGAAATCGAAATTCTGAAAAAAAGAGAAATTGATTTTCTCTTAATTTCTAAATCGTTTTTTTGGCACATACACATGTATATAATATAGTCGTCATATTTTGGTAAATTTAATACTGAAGGTTCAAAGAATCTCAAAGTAGTAGAAAATATGATAAAAACTGCAAAGGTATACATTTTCTTTGATTTTCCGAATGTTCCTGTGGCAGCTATATCCTGATCCCGTTCCAACTTATATTTTAATAAAAATTCTATCGACTATCTGCCAAGTTTCAATCAGTCAGCTGAATATAGAGAGACTAGTTTGCGTAGAAATGAAAGCACAGGCTGTCATGGCCAGATCGACTCGACTGTTGACGCTAATCAAGAATATTAAATGGTACTTTATGACGTCGACAATGACTGACTAAAATTATAATACCCTCAAGGGTATAAAAAGCGGGTAATACTAAAAATTACGAATATTCGAAATCGCCATTAAAATCCTAATTATAATTGATCAAAAAATTGGGGAATTTAAAGTAAAAATTTTTTTCTAAATTGCAGATCGTCTTGAGAATTTTAAAATATTTCAAAAACATTAACCTTAATAAATTAAATACCATTTTGGTTTAGGATTAATTTTTAATTTAATCCAATGCTCCGATTGCAAACTGCAGAAGTTTACATATATCAGTTTTTTTTTTGCTTGTTTTTCAAAAATGTTCTGGTTTTCATAACAGCTACTAATTATAATGTTCCGACCTGGCCTGTTCCGAAATTTATAAATCTCCGTAAACAAAGTTTCATTTAGAAAGTTCGAAAACTAAGATATTAGTTCGGCTAGAAAAGGACACACGTACGTGGCTAGATTGCCTCGGCTGTTGATGCCGATTACAACTTAAAATACAACCTATACTTTATCTATTATATTATTTTTTTCTTACAGAACCGAGTCGAGCTAGCTTAGGCGCTTGCTAAGATCTCTAGAAGTATTAAAACCTATCATGTTTGCAAGTTTTCAGATATTGTTATATTACTAATAATACGCTTCTGGGAGTAGGAAAGTTTTTATATAGAAAATCATAAGCCTATCTAAAATTAACCAAAGAATATCGAACACTATAAAACTCCCGGCCCTCATCACATTTTCGAATGCTATTCCCTTGTCAGCGTTCACCTTTCACCTACTCCGACCCATCCTCTCCTGTCGCACCCCTAGTAATAATGAGCTTAGGGGATGAATATCCTTCCCTTCCAGAATAGTCCTGCTTTTGAGGGTAATTGTAGTTTGTTTGCTTGGAAATCGTTCCAACTGGGGCGCCTAAAATGGTGGATAAGGGTGCACAGAGGTCGCTGAGGGCCGCCGGAAGGGCAAGTGTCAGAGGTCAACCCTTTTCCGCTTTCCTGTTTGCTTTGCCTCACCCTTCTCGTGAAGTACAGTTCGTGCAGCTTAGCTGGATGGAATCCCCTCTGACTGGGAAAAGGGCTAAAGTATGACTAAACTATAGTAGAAAAAAATTCCCAAAAATTGTATATTCATTGCATACTTTCTGGCGGCAGGCCAGGTTGCTTACAAGAATTAGCAGGGATGCCGCTGGAGACTTAAAATGTACTAAAAATTTAAGTTAGTGAAATAAATGTTTACAAAGTTTTTACTTTTTGAATTGGTTATTTTGTATCCCTTTATTACGAAATTTAAACTAGGCTAAAGTCCTATGTGACATGTTATATGGTAGAAACATACAACTTTTTTTTTAGGTTTTTTAGGATAAAGAATTTGTTGTATCAAAATCGAATGACTTCTTTTTTAAATATCTGTTAATATAATATATATTTGTTCATTTCACATAACCTATCAATACAAGCATACTATCAAAATAAAACATAAAAGGAAGCTAAATTCGGAGAGCCGAAAATTCGTACACACTTGCAGTTTCAAATTTATCATAACTCAGCCAAAAATCAATTAAATTCAATTTGACAAGCTTTAGTTTTTATTCCGTTATTAAATCTGCATACTGGATTTAAAATTTAAAAAAAAATTAACATTTTTGTCTAATTCTGACAATTTTTAAAATAATTAATATATTTTCTTGCCGGACATGACTAGATCTATTTCCCTGTTGATGCTGATAAAAATTATATATGGTAGGAAATTATGCCTTCAATGCGTTTTAAGCTTCTGACTAAAATTATAATTCCCTGAAGGGTATTAATATACTATATACCTTAGTTCATGATTTCTAGAATTATCGCTATAAGTATGTATATTTGTATATCTTCCTTCGAGATGTACGGCACTGGGAATTCGATGTAGCCGGACAAAAGGAACACAAGACAGTTTCATCCCTGCCGATGGTCCAACCAAAATCATCTGAGGACTACAGGATTCCTGTGCACGCTTCGCAAAGGATGAAAGGTATATTAGGTGCAAGAAAGGGCATCGGGGAAAATGCATTTATTTTCCTTGTCATGGAAAATTCTGATTTTTCAATTAACTAATTATAAAAAAGTATGATTGACGATAAAACAAAGTTACTGCTGATTGTATGTCCAATAATATTGAAAACCATTTTTTAAGATCGGATGGGTTATGTCTCAATGAAAAGCTGCAAAAGGTCTCTGCCTTTAGAAAGTGATTTGTTTAGAACTAAAAAAACCAAGCCTAGAAATCGTCGAAGACTGGAACCAGGTCCTATGGATTACAAAAACAAAAGACAAAGATTTGCAAAGGCCTTCGTTTCGCCTTGCCCACATTTTTTGTCTGACTTTAGGGGTAGTTTTCTTATGATTTTTGTTGCCGGGCTTTTAGTTTTGAAATTCGGTTCTGATTTGCGATAATCTTTTTCTTTTTATATCTAAACTTAAAAAAATTATTTTTGTGTTAAACATCGAGCTATAAAACACATTTTCAATTCATTTTGCAGCGTATTAAAAAAAATTGTAATCTACGTATGTATGAAGGATTTCCCTGATATAAGAGGACGCTAGGACATGTTCCTTCCAACGCAGTGTCATGTACGCATGGGACCTCTGTCGCAGTCGTGGTGGTTAAGGAAATTAAGGAAATGGTGATGCTGGCTGTGAGATCCATTTCCACCGTTAATAAGGCGTGGCCTTACGAAAATAAAGTCTGTAACGCTGCCTGCGCCGCTATCATTACGATGGCAACAACTGCGACCGCAGCGAAGGGCAACCCACTTTTGATTATCATTCTTCAGTCAACACACACACACGTGCACACATAACCGGAACCAGTGTGACTGTATGACTCTTTGACTGTATGTCGATGCAGATAACTCCGTTGGGTTTTGTCTTTTTTAAAATGGTGTTGGAAATTCTAGCGATTGCCCAACAACAACAGGTACACATGTTTGTATATGCATACGGCTGTGTGTTTGTGTGCTATTATTGCGCAAACGAAAGGCCCGTGAATGAAGTTGAATGCGCTAGAAAGAGAGGCGACGTGTGAATAAAACACGCGCACAGCAATTTACGCTCATTAAGCAGTTGTCATTTTTACGAAATGCAAATATACCAACACACACACACACATATCCATATCAGGGCTCGTTTATACCACGCTCGCCCCAATAACAGCGTTCGGGCTCCAACAACAAGTTGGGGGCAATTAACTGAAGCGGCGCCAAGAAGAAGAGCGCATGCTCGACTTATTGTACAGTTGAGCGTGCCAGAGCGAACAAAAAAGGAAGAGCGAGGCAAAGAGGCCAAGAAGGCATGCAACTAATAAGAAAAAAGCTAAATACAAAAACTCCAACAAATCCAGAGCGAAAAGCAACAATACTATGCTGAATTCACACACACATACCCAGTGTAAACAAAAAAAAAAAGCAAAGCAAAGCAGAGCGAGGAGAGCGACGGCAAAAGCACTTAACGAGCATAAAAATAATATGGCGTCGGGGAAGCAAAAAAAAAAAGACGACGACGCGAAGCGAAACCCACGGTTTCATCAGTCGAAGCCAATCGACAACAACAATTGGAATGATGAACGCGTATGGAGCGCTGCAACGTTGTTGTTGGATGGGGCGGCGGGAAAGAAGAAGTCCGACAAGAGCCCAAAGCGAGGCACCCATACTAACGCAAACACATACACAAAGAGCACTCGGCAGAGGCAGTCACAAAATGAAAAATGAAATGCCAAAGAAAGGCACAGTGGGACGAACACAATTGGTTCTAGATAAACATAGTGTCATCTAATGACTTCATAAAATATTAAAAAAAAGATGGTATATATATTTATATAAATTTGTGCACTTGGATAAAATTTATACATAATATTTACCTATCATAATATTTTAATCTCGATAGTCGCTTAAAAAGTACTGCTTTAAATAAAAAAAAAAAATATATATATATATATATATATATATCAGAGCAATACAATACCAACAGATATATATGGTGCATGTACATCAAGAAAGTTTACTAAATAAAATGCTTGATCCATAGTGCTTAAAATGTAAGTTAATTAAACGTATTATTTTTCGAGACACAACATATCTTTCATATTCAAATTGCTAAATTCTTGTGTCATTACAAATATCATAGTTGCGCCACGGTGCTCCCTCCAAAAAACGCATCGCCGACGCCAAAAGCAAAGCAAAAATGCAATACTATAATAATGGATCGCACGCCACTGTTCAGTGTTTAGCAGAGTGGTGAGTGAGTGAAAAAAAAGCATTTCGCTCTGCCTCTGCGCATACGCTACCCCCTCCTTCTCTTTTCTTCTTTCCTTCCACCGCCTGTTTCCGACAACCAAAACTAATAATAAAGTAAAGCCGATCCGATCTGAGCGGTACAGCAGGAGGGTGGGAGAAGGAATGGGAATGAAAATGGAAATGGAAGGAGGAGGGCGACGTCCAGGTAGGTTGTTGCCAGTGGTGGTGGAATGAAAAAAGAAGATGAAGTATAGCAACAATCGGGCGGTAGACATTCGAGTGTACAGACACAGAAAACTGGATTCGGTCGTTTGTTCAAGGGGAAGTAAGAGGGGGCCGATCAGTCGGGGTGGTTGAAACGCAGGCACATACACATATGCACGAACAATACACATGCCCGCCAGCTGTAGCACTCTTGTTTTTTTTTCTTTGCTTGCTATACTGCTGCTGTTTCTTTCCAACCCCAAGCGCGTTGAAGGCGTCTCGCTCGCACTTATGCCCCGAAGAGGGCTGCCCCTAGTACCGTCGCACTCGCACCCGTACATTTCAGTATAGAGAAAAGTTATCGCCCGCGCTCGGGTGCGAGAGAAACTGGTTCGTTGCTGTTGCTTTTTCCCATGCCCAGCTGTCCCGCAAAAGCAGCACCAACACCAACACATGCGCACTTCATTTTGTTTCGTCGCTCGGCGTAGAGTTGTCGCCGTGTCGCGCGGTTCAGTCAGAAATTCAACTTGGCGGTGTGCGGTTCTTGCGCTCTGAGTCGTGTGCGTGTATGTGAACGAACGAAAAAAAGTCTCGCGTAGACGCGACGCACACACACCCTCGCCCTGGCGGCCAGTTAACATTTTATTTATTAACTTTTTTTTATGCGATAACTGCATATCGCTGCGGTGGCCACAGTGTTAAGTGAATGCGATTCTGCAATACTCAATGAATATGAGGAGAAAAGAAACCGAAATCTTGGCGACGCTGCCGACGTAAGCAGCTCGCAAGAAAGTGTATCGACTGAACAGTGCGGTCTGGAATAAAAACAAAGCGGAGAAGAAAGAAGAAACAAGAGGAAAAGAAAACAAATTAATGCTGTGCGGCGTCTAGAGTTGTCGTTGTCGCTGCGTTTGGACGTTGTTTTATGTAAGATCGCGTGCACAGGTGCCTCATGGCCTCACTTATTAAATGTACACATTAGTTAGATGAAAGGGAACGGGGGAAAACTATATGGAGAAGAAAACATATTTTCGAGACGCCGCAACTGCTGCCGCCGCTGTGACATCGGCGCATGCTCGCTGCCGCCTGTTTTTTTTGCCTCGCATTGTTGTCATTCCCCTCGGCCTCTCCCTAATTCGTCTCTCCCTCCGACTCTTCCGCTTATTCGGGTTCGCTTCTCATGCTTCTTGCAACTCAATTTCGGTTGAAGGGAAAATCAAATTGATGATGGCTTTGGCATTGTTGTAAGCAGTCTGCCGCCACTCACACGCACACCACTAAGCACACCAACACCCAGAAACATTACTCGCATAAATGGAATGTAAAAAGAGGGAAAAAAGAAGACATCAAAATAAAAAATCACTCGCACAGTGGAGAGAAACCAGTCTTTGCGTTGCAAGCTGAAGATGCTGCATGTTGCTCGATTCCGATTTCCTTTCCTCCATTCCCGTTCCGGATCCGCATCCGATTTCGAGTAGCACACAATCCTACCCACTGGCAGCAGCCACCCCCGGGGGCTGGGAATCAACCCCGTCGTTAAACCGCCCCCGCCGACTGCCACCCCTGACAGCCGAAGGGAAAAAATAGTAACCCAAACCTTGGCAGGATTAGAGGAGGGGGGAAAAGCGTAACCAAAACCGTAACCATTTGTTACTCTTGGACATTTAACTGGCAACTGGCAGGATTTTCGCCTCAGACGAAGGTCTTTGAACCTTTCCCCATGGAGACCCAGACCATTCTCCACTTCCACTCTCCATTTCCACGGTCCTTATCACAGTTACTCGCAACTTTTTTTGGCCAGCGGCAAGAGACAATCCATAAATAAAGGTCGTCTCGCTTACTCCCACTCCAAGTACGGCTCCGGCTGCTCCCCCTCCTCCCGTTCGTAGGACAAGGACAGGCGGATGGGCAGAGAGCAGGATAGATAGCAAGGCTGTGGCGGCGGCAAAAACTAAAAATAGAAGTTGGGGAAGACAGGCAACTCTGACAAGTGACCTCCTTTGAATGCAACAAAAAAAAAAAATTGCATTGCACACATATGCAAAACAGTGCAATCTTACTAGGTCACAGCCGTAGTTAACTTTGGACATATGCATGTGTGTTAGTCGAAACGGAACTTAATTTATTTGGGTCTTTTGATATACATTTATTATTTATTGAAACTATACACACACAACTGATATAATGTTTTAAGCTCGTCTCAAATGGATAGTAAATTATTTAGACTGTGTGAATGATTCCGAAATGGAGTGCTTCTCGTTCCATCTCACTTTTTCGTCTCGACTTTGTTTTCGTTTTCGGTTTCTTTGCCGCCTTTGGACAGCGACTGCAGTATACGATCCCGTCTTTGTCTTTCTCAATGATTGCTCGTCTCTTTTTCACCTTCGTATCTCGTTCGCCTTCGGGAGAGTAAATTGCATTGCTGCTCAGCAATGCTGAGCTCTTTCCTGCTCTTGGTCTCTCTCCATCCGAATCGCACACTCCCGCTTTGATCTCAGCTGGTAGAGCTGCCAACCTGTTTGCATGGCTTTGTTGTATTTTTAGTTGCAGCTGCACTTATACAAAAAAAAAAAAAAAAGAACATGAAGCATGCCCCACGCAATCGAAATAGTCCCAAGTCTGTCTACTTACGTTGTTTGCGCTCCGCCACAATGTTTACTGATCGTTTGATTTCTCTTCCTTCAGAGCGGGCACGGAAGGAGAAGCGTCACCTAACAGCACCCCAGCACCTACATCATCATCCATATCCTCACCGGCATTCCCATCTGTACCGCCGGGAAGCACCAACCAACCACTAAAGGACACCTCGAACTTGCGAGAGGACAGCCAGAGATCTCTGAAGAGCTTGGAGACGCTTGCTCAGAAAACAGGCATCTGTTTCGACGAGGATTTGGCTAGTTCGTCGCCTAGCCAATCGCCCAGTAGCCAACCCCGAGGAACATCCGGAACGCCGCCCATTAAACAGCGGCGCCATCCGCTACTGCCGCTCGCAGCAAATTCTCCAAGGACCCCCAACTCGACGAGACGCGGCCACACGCTGGAGAAGTCACAGAGTCCTGCCCAACAGGTGGCGGCCGCCACCACGGTGCCGCTGCAGATCTCTCCGGAGCAGCTGCAGCAGCTCTACAATCCCTATGCCATCCAGGTGAAGCAAGAGTTTCCAACGCATTCAGCGGGTGCGGGCACGGAGCTGAAGCATGCGACCAACATCCTGGATGTGCAGCAGCAGATGCAGATACTCTCGGATGCTGCCAACGGAGCCGGAGGAGCAGCTGGAGGCGCAGGAGTAGCGGGAGGAGCCCCGAGTCCAGCCAACGCCCAGCAGACGCAGCAGCAGCAGCAGCAGCAGCACTCGACGGCCATAAGCACCATGTCCCCCATGCAGCTGGCGGCGGCTACCGGAGGAGTGGGCGGTGATTGGGCGCATGGTAGGACCGTGCAGCTGATGCAGCCCTCGACCGGCTTCCTGTATCCGCCGATGATCGTGTCCGGTAATCTACTGCAGCCCGGCGGCCTCGGTCAGCAGCCCATCCAGGTGATTACCGCCGGCAAACCGTTCCAGGGTAACGCGCCCCAGATGATCACCACAACCACGCAGAACGCCAAGCAGATGATCGGGGGACAGACGCAGTTCACCGGCGGCACCTACGCCTCCTGCATCCCCTCCAACCACAGTCAGTCGCCACAGACGCTGCTCATCTCGCCGGTGAATGTGATCTCGCACTCGCCGCAGCAGCAGCAGAACCTGCTTCAGTCCATGGCGGCCGCCGCGCAGCAACAGCAGCAGCAGCAACAGCTGACACAACAGCAGCAGCAACAACAGCAGCAGCAGCAGATTTCCCAGCAGCAGCAACAGCAGCAGCAGCTCACGGCGGCCCTCGCGAAGGTGGGCGTGGATGCGCAGGGCAAGCTGGCCCAGAAAGTGGTCCAGAAGGTGACCACCACCAGCAGCACGGTGCAGGCGGCGACGGCGGGCGGAGCAGCAGCCACGGCTGCCCAGGCGCAGCAGGTGCAGCAGGTCCAGCAGCAGCAGCAGCAGACTACGCAGACCACCCAGCAGTGCGTTCAAGTTTCGCAGTCGACGCTACCCGTGGGCGTGGGAGTGGCCCAGGCCGGCCAGTCCGTTCAGTCGGTTCAGGCCGCCCAGCTGTTGAACGCCGGCCAGGCGCAGCAGATGCAGATACCCTGGTTTTGGCAGAATGCTGGACTGCAGTCCTTCGGCTCGAACCCGATCATCCTGCGGGGCCAGCCAGACGGAACCTCGGGCATGTTTATCCAGCAACCGGCCACGCAGACCCTGCAGACGCAGCAAAACCGTAAGACATAATATACTAATCATTTCCATCTGGTGCTAAGTATGCGTTTTTCTTTGCGGTTTCCCCAGAGATCATCCAGTGCAATGTGACCCAGACGCCTCCCAAGGCGCGCACCCAACTGGAAGCACTCGCTCCGAAGCAGCAGCAACAGCAGCAGCAGGCGGGAACTGCCAACCAGACACAGCAGCAGCAGCAGCAACAGCAGCAGCAGTTGGCGGTGGCCACGCTGCAGCAGCAGCAGCAGCAACTCACGGCAGCGGCACTGCAGCGACCTGGAGCCCCGATCCTGCCCCATAATGGCACCCAGGTGCGTCCGGCCAGCTCGGTGTCCACGCAGACAGCCCAGAACCAGAGCTTGCTGAAGGGCAAGATGCGTACCAAGCAGCAGCCGGTGCGACCTGCCTTGTCCGCTCTGAAGACGGAGAATGGCCAGTTGGCGGCTCAGAACAAGGTGGTGGGTCACATGGCCACCGTGCAGCAGCAACAGCAGGCGACGGCGAATCTCCAGCAAGTGGTCAACTCGGCGGGCAACAAGTGAGTATTCTGAGACACGTAGAGACATCACACGATCATCCAACTAACTGATTTCCTCTGGATCATTACAGAATGGTTGTGATGAGCACCACGGGCACTCCCATTACGCTCCAGAACGGGCAGACGCTTCACGCAGCCACTGCGGGAGTGGCGGGAGTGGACAAGCAGCAGCAACAGCAGCAGCAGCAGTTGCAGCTGATCCAGAAGCAGCAGTATCTGCAGCAGCAAA
>VNJS01005302.1:0-27676 GCA_008042575.1 Drosophila watanabei
CCCCCCTTTGGCTTGGCTGATTTTCGTCTGGTCGACGACACCGTCACCATTACCATCAACCGTATCGTCGCCGAACTCTCGGGTCTTCCAGACGTGAGCGTCGCCGCCGTTGTCGCCATTAACTGTCCCGGCGACGCCTCCACTGCCACAGTCAGTTCCCAGGGAGAAGTACCACCAGTGCCACAGGCAGTGGCAGTGCCACCCATCAGTAACCATTTCTGCCATCACAAGTTGTCGTCTCATCGATTTCCCCTTCTACCCTCGCGGCAACCCATTTCGCTGTCGCCTTTGTTGGCTGCCAAAACATAGAAACAGAAAAAGCAACGAAATCGTTATATAGCCAAAAGAGAAAAAAGTTTTAGCTAAAAAAAAAACAAAAAAGAATAAGTAGAAAAGAAGAATAAAGAACACGAAAAGTGCATGGCAATACAAAGGCAAACAAACAAATATTATTACTAATTCATTCTCGAATATTTTCCCTTTGCACCCTTTTTGTGTCTATACAAAATCGACTTATTTTTTCCAAGCTTTCTTTTTAATTTCATTTCAAAGGCACTCTTTTTGTGCTATTTATTTTGTAGTTTTCAAGAGGCTTAGGGAAATGGGATGGGTTTAAGGAAGTAGTTAGTGAAAACTTGTATCTTTAGGATTGTATTTAATAAATGAGTATCTTTAGGTCTGAATTTTATATATTTAAAATGTTAAAATAGTTACAAGGAAGAAGCATTTAAATTAAATATTTTATTTGATAATTTTTTAAAGTATTTTATATATTTAAAATTGTATAATAGTTACAAGGAAGAAGCATTTATATTTAAATTTTTTTAAAAGTTATAAGAAAGAAGCATTTTAATTAGATATTTTATTTGGTATTTTAACTGTGCAAAAGTTAAAGGGAAGAAGCATTTAAATATTTTATTTCGTATTTTTTTAAAATTTATTTTATATATTTAAAATTATATAATAGCTACAAGAAAGAAGAATTTAAAACAAATTCTTTATTTTGTAGTTTTTTTTTAAATTATTTTATATATTTTAAATTTTATAACAGTTATAGGGAAGAAGCATTTAAATAAAATATTTTATTTGCTCTTTTTTTAAATTAAATTATATTATAATTATATATAATTCAAATAAGACAATATTAACAAGAAAAAATCATTTAAATTACACATTTCATTAGCTCTTTTTTATATATTTATAAAATTTTATGACGTAACTATTATCTAATTTCAAATATATAAAAAAAGGAAATATATTTAAATTTAAATAAGAATATAATAAGATAATATATTTAAATAATATTTTAGTCAATTTTGTGGCACTTATTTGCTTGCTTAACTTCTTATGTTCTTCTGTAAAATATATTATAAATAACTGTTTGTAAGAACCTCGTACTTCCTCTGTTCTACAACATTTACACCCCATCTCTTTGTAATTTAAAATTATTTACAAATATTTATAAAGAGTATCCTTTAGCCACTTTTACCTGCTTGTCTTCGTTTATTGTTAAATGTTTTCAGGTGCGCACTTAGTGATTTCTGCTGCGTGTCCGTCTCCCCCACCCACCGAAGTACTCATCAGTGTCTGGGCCAGTCATAAGTAATTTATCAAGATACAAAATTGCAGTTGCCCGGCGACAAGCGTCGCCGTCTGTCAATGCCAATCAGTGGCGGGGCAGTGTGAAGTATGAGTGAATACGAATACGAATACGAATGTGAATGCGAACGTGAATGAGTGCCGGCGTGAATGATATCCGAGGCATTTGTCAGGTGGACGCGCACTCAAGTGATGCCAAATGTCAGTCAACAATTCGGGGTATTGGGTGGCGCTGCAGAAATGAATGACCAAAGGCAAGGACTCTGAGGATGACCATAATTGGCCAACTGCGATTGCTATCTATTTCATACGATATCTCGGTCAGATCGGATGGGGACAATCGGTTTCGGTGTCAATTTAATCGAAGTTAAGGGGAAATGATTGAGAGGGGAGGAAGACGTGACTTATGGGCATCCTGTGATTTATTGCTTATACCTGCAATGTGATATCATTGAACAAGTGAGAGGGTGACAAGTCCTTTTTTTTTGTAGTAAAAATTATCCCTTAGGAAATTGGTTGTGAAGTTGGGTTTGAATTAGGTTTTAAGGGGAGTTATGGGTGTAGGAAATTAGCTTTTAAATTAGTTAGGAAGTGAGATATAAATTAGTATGCATTTGAAAATGAGGATAATTTAATATAATAAATAATAATTTGTTAAAAAATTGAGCAAATGCAATGAGCACCTTGAAAATTGAATAACTTTAGAATCCTTTTTTAAGTGATTTAAAATTTTTAGATACTTTTAGAATTCCTAAAATAAAGTCTTAGTTAAATGTATTTATTAAAAGTTTTATTTTAAATTTAATTTTTAACTCAGCTTTTATTAATTTAAGAATTACCTTTTCATAAACAATTCCCATCTTAGTGAAAGTCCTGTCAAGGCCAGATTGTTCTTATTCAAATTATAATCCTCCTGAGACTTCCACAAGTCACAATTTCCAACAAGTAATTTGGGCCACACGGAAAATTCTCCACATTCATCTTATGGTAATTCACAGAACCCAAGCAGGACCATCCTTTACTCGGTGTCCTTTTTTCCCACTCAATTACAATGCAAACTATCAGCAATAAAAGCAAATTTCCATCACCCAAAGGAAGAAGGATTTTACACAGACGTATATGTACATATCTGTGTGTGTTTGAGGCAGAGAATTGTAATAATTTTTGTGTGCTTTATTTTGTATGTGGGTCATGTCCTTATGAAATATTCAAATGTCCTGAATTACGTATTTATGCCATTTCCACTCTTTTATTGTTCGGCCATTCCATTCCCCAAGCAAATCCTTTTACAACAACAACAGCAATACAACAAAAACAAGAACACAACAACACAACAACAATAAAAACAACACGAAAATCCAATTGTAAATGCGTAAATGTGTGCGTGTGTGTGTTTGTGTGTGTGAGGAAAGGGTGTTTGTGTTTCAATTCCGTTATTGAAAATTGACCAAATATGTGTGTGAAAGCAGAAGAAGGACATGCAAAGTGATTCCCCTGTTATTTTTTTATTTTCTTCTCTTATTTTTGGGCGGGAAAATGTGAGGGAAATGGAGGGAAATTGAGGGGAAGGGGAAATGGAAATGGACTCGGATGAAGGCAACAAAGCGACAATGACAGCAACAAAAGCAGAGGCAATAAAACACACACGAGGGCATAAAAACAAATAAATTGGTAACATTTTCACAACACACACCCACACACCCGCACACACACCCCACAGCGCCCCTGCGCACACACACACATACGGACATTGGTAAATCCGCAACGGAAGTTGTGCTTTTAAATCGATTTTGATTGATTTTTCTCACTGCCGGGACATGCCTTTCGGGCACATGCACACTACACACACACTCACCGGGGCTTTCCCGGGCCTTCCGCTTCCCCTTTTTCCTCTGTGTGTCGATGGCTGTGTAAAAATAAAATCAAATTGTAAATAATCGAGTCGCAATCGTCGCCTGTTTGTATCAAAATATAAACGTATACATGATGCATATACATATATTTTTGCTTTTACCCTTTGGCGATGCTCCACTCGGAAGAATAATAAAAATAAATAAATAAAATAGAAAATTTATATTTGATTGCAACATGGTAATATCCTTTAAAGATATCTTTAATAATATATTTCATAATTTATATAGAATTAAAGAGTTTATTTACAATTTATAAAGACGTTATAAAACTAAAAATATATTAAAACTTTTTATAATGCAAAAATTTGCACATATTTTAATAATAATTTAGAGTAGAAATAATACATTTATTAAGAGAAAATTCTATATTCTATACTCTGCTCCTAAAATCAATTAGACAGTCTTTTTGCTATAATAATATAAATAAAATAATATAAATTCCTATCGAACCATTCATACCTCCTCTAGAGAGTCAAGTAAAAAATTCCTGCCACTTTATATCTGCACTAAAACTATTTGATTTAACCCTATAACCGCACTCTCACTCCTTTCGGAATGTAGTTCTGAAATCCTTTAGTTCTGTTTAACTTTATTTATTTATGTTTATATTTATTGAATGTGTATCGCTTTATTTCAATACCATAAAAAAAAACTTTACGCCAACCGTGGTCGAAGCGAAACCCAAACTAAAAGCCAGCACTTACATTTTTAATACAAAATCAATAAATATAAAAAAATATACAAGTGAGTGGAAAAAATCATAAATGAATTTCTGTGTGTGTGTGTGTGTCAGCTCCCAGAAGAGCATAACTACATATTTCAGTGTATGGGTGAGAAAAGAATTTTTTTTTACGATGCTGCAGACCCATAAAAAGCGCATAAAGTGGCCTTAACATGGCATAAAAAACGCACTCGCAAGTGCCAAACACAGCAAAGAGGGCTAGAAAAAAATAACAGGGGTTATAGTAGAGGGAGAAGGTTCACTAGATCCATCTATAGCCCCCAGCATATGTCCAGGGAATACCCACGACGAGGGGAGAACACAGGAGCATATGTCCCGCAGACTAAGCGAAGGAGTTTAAGAAGAAATCGCTAAGGATAATGGCTGGGAAATAAAATAACTTTTAAGAAAGTTTAAGAGGTGTGGCAAAATCCTCTTGGGATCAATAAATCGTTTGCGTAATTAAGGTTTCTTTTAATTTCTAAAGGAAACCTGAAAGGACTTCATAAGTGGGTTTTTATGAAATTGGAAATAAAATTCTTAGAAGCTTGAACATATAATTGTAGAGTATAATGTCATTTCAGGAAAAGGTTAGCTTTAATGTTTGCAATTAATCCTGATCTTAATTGAGGTCGATTTTCATTTCAAAACCTTACCTGACCTGATTTTAAAATTAATTTGAAGAACTTTTTGGCTGTCTCTCCTTCTAGAATTTATTAGTAAATCAGGAACTCGAAACTTTACTAGTAATTAAAACAAATATTATTTTATTTCAAAACACAGCTAAGAGCACTTTAAGAAATATATTCCTCCCCGAAATAAACCCCCAATTAATTCCCCAAAAATTTGTCCACTCAACATATATGTTCCGAAAGGGGCAACAAGGTGGTCATCCTCATTATTTTACCATCATTCCACCGTATAAAGTATTAAACATTTTTCATTATTAATTAAGTCATTTCCTCTAGAATTGCTCGATAAAGTTTTCACTTCCTTTCATTGTTTGCCAGTTTATAAGGATAAGGAACAAGTCCCAGAAACTTTTTGGCTTCCAAATTACCATTTCCACTTAATAGTTCGAATATTTAACCCCTTTGTGCAGCTGTCTCAAGACGAAACCCCGGCGGCTACCTCCTTTTGAACCCACACCTTGTGGCAGTGCGAGCATAAGTCAGGATTCAAAGCACTCAATAAACACACGTACACTCGAATTTACATATCTACATCAGACATCATCATCAGGTCGTAATTAAAATATCACGCCCAGGCAAACAAAGCAAAGTCCTCATAGAATGGAGGGAAGGTGATGGCGGCGGCATTGGAGACTTATTCCGAGGATTTCCCCAGTCAAACAAATAATCTTTAAAACCGATTTTTGTTTTTAATAAAAAGGTCTTACAAATATTTTAAGCCGCTCATCATTGCCCTCAAACTTTGGCAAGGAAGGGGAAGGTCCTTCCCCCCAGACTGATTTCCTAACCATTTTTCGTACCCATCCCCAACTTACCACTCAACTCCGTCCGCCGTCTTGTGCATTAAATCAAAGAAGCGTAGCCAGCACGTGTCTGAAATATGCATTAACACACCACCATCACCATCGCAATCGGTAAGGGAATCGGCGGCAGTGAGTAGAATTATCCCATGCCACACACAAAAAAAAACCCATGCCAGGAACAGATCCGAGCTAGGTTTTGCCTCTGTGGAGGGTTCGAGGCGCAGCCACCGGGAATGATTTCATTTTTAATATTAATTGCAGCAATCGAGTGACCATGACAACACAACTCGGCTGATGTTCCAGCAACCCTCAAGGATCAGGGACCAGGAAACTGCGCACCCAGAAATAAAACAGAAAACAGCCGGATCCGGGAAAGCTTCGAGTGGAAGTGGAAATGGAAATGGAGTTTGGAGTTGGAGAAGCGTCTTGCTTCAACCACCCGTGACAAGTCGCTGGCGGATGTGGCAATTGAATTTTGTACTCGCACTGCCGACTCTGGCAACTGTCCGTTAAATAAAACCCCAGACAATATTTGTTTGTCGATTAAGGGCGGTCCATGCCGCCGCCTCAACTCAGACTCCAGGACTTTCCCGGTCAAACCAGACTGGACCTGACAGTTAAATGAACCACTGAGCGGGTTCGATTTGTGATTGCCGGCAGATTAATGGAGTTTGTAATGGAATCTGAAAGGGCTCTGTTGGGGATACTGCCATAAAAAACGTCGCTTTATTTAGTATTATTATGTTTTTATTGTGAATTTTTTCCCTTTGATCTAGAAGGACATTGTAAACAAGCCACAGATGTCCTTAATGGAAAGGTTAAATCAGTAGCTGGATTAATTAAATTCAAAGAAAATATAAAGATGTGGAATTTAAATAAATAAATTGAAAAGAAAATATTTTTTTAAGCCTGCTATATATTCTTCTCTAATTATTATAATCTAATTAAATATTTTCCAAATTAACAAATGTATATAAATATTTGAAAGGTATATAAGAGTCCCCTGTTCGCCTGTTGTTTTCTCTTGGTAAAAGCCAAGTTTTTGCCTTCTTGTTCTGGCTTTGCTTAAATTTTCCGCCTTTGGTGGGTTGGTCCACCTTCCCCCAAGAAGGACTTTATCCGCTAAACGATTTCCTTGGCATCCTCTTTTGTGCCGAGGTGCTCGGCACGGCCACTTGCTCTCAAGCACATCCCGCGAACACACCGCCGCCTCACTCAAACCAACTCCAACCCCTTTTTTCCAGCAGACTCACTCGCCCCCAACCCTTGGGTTCAGGACACAAATAAACGATAAAAGCACAGTCGTTTGCCAACAACAGTAACAATCAGTAGCGAGAGAATGCCACCCACCAAACCGTTTCGTACACTTTACAAAAAAAATGCTAAAACTCGCTCTTTCCCTTAACTAGCTTAGACTTACAACTCCTTTAGTTTCCCTCAGTGTAACCGAACCCAAACCCAACCTAAAACCCATTTCACAATCCACAATCGTCCAACGCTTCGTCGCACTCGCTGTTGCTTCGTCGCACTCGCTCAACATCTGTTCGTTGTTCAGTTGGTTGCTCGGTTCGTTGTTTGGTCCGTTGTTCGGTTCGTTCGCTCGTTGGTTGCGTTCGACAAACGCGGGAGTTGACTGGGCGCTCAGCTTTTTCAGCAGGCGAAACCGGGTAGGAAAATCCTCCTAATGGAAAATGCGCTTAACACTGAGAGAGAGTAAGAGAGAGTAAGAAAGGGAGAGAGCGGAAGGGAAAGGACCAGCGAGAGCGAGTGAGAGACAGCCTGTGGGCCAGAGCGAGTGAGAGAGCGAGAGGCAAAAGGAGAGCTAAAGTTGAAAGTTAAATTGAATTGAGGTGGGCCAAGTGTGGCCTGGAGGGTTGAAGGCCCCTGGGGTCCCTTCGGGTGGTTTGTAACCGGAGAAAGGTGGCCCCCAGAGGTGAGAGGGATGGATGGGAATGATGACGGTGATGGCACGGGGTGGAGTGAATGAATTTGTTGGGCCATCAAAATGACTTTCAGCATGTGGAAGCCGCTGCTTAGCATGTTTCCTGACAGCCACGTGCGGATAGAGCGAAAGAGAGCGAGTGCCCCTTGGATAGAGAGGGGTATAAAATGAGAGAGAGAGAGAAAGATGGCTTGATATTTGTCCTTCGCCCGTCTCGCTTGCTTTGTGTGTGTGTTTGTGTGAGTGGCACTGTGAAAATGAGGCGCAAATTTTGTGGCCGAGCAAACAGAACACGAATAAAAGGCCGAAAAAGGTTCAACAAATGGTTGAAAACCAAAAACCGAAACCCCCAAAAAAAACACAGCTCCGACGTAGATACTATTTGGTAATGATATGAGGGAAAATAAGGGGTTTCGGTGGAATAGGTTTATGTTATAGGGAGAGTTATAAGCAGAATCCTTAGATATTATAAGGGTATAGGTAATATTTTAGGTAATTAATGGGGGAAATTTTAGATTATGAGGGATGAAAGTTTTTATAAATCTAATTAATAAAATTCCTAGACTTTCTTTTTATAATATAACTAAAAAAAAAAAAAAATAGATCAAAACAAAAGCTTCTAAAACTGTCCTTATAATTCCCAAGTCCTGAGTTATCGTTATACCTTTCCTTACCTTATTTATTTATCCCGTTATTAGGTCTTTTAACATTACTTATCCAACTTTTCCACTTAATTTGAGCGTCCATCTATCTGTTAGGTCTCTGTTAACTTATTTTTCCCCTGGGCTTCTGTAATTTCTTGGTGGTTTGTGGAGTTAAACGGGTATCGGGTATCTCCTAGTCCAGCTCATTCGACTGGGCGCCCAGAACTGGACAGCAGGCAACCCTCATAAATACACACTCTCTTACACACACAAACTTTTTCCATTTTCACCCCCTTGGTGTTTGTGTGTGTGTGCTATTTC
Source organism: Drosophila watanabei (assembly GCA_008042575.1). Lineage (NCBI taxonomy): Eukaryota > Metazoa > Arthropoda > Insecta > Diptera > Drosophilidae > Drosophila > Drosophila watanabei. The sequence continues at coordinate 8,636 of VNJS01005302.1, forward strand.
TCTCTCCCTCACCCTTTGAGATGCTTGAAAATTATGTCAACGAGTTTTGTTGATTTTCCCCATTTCGTTTGGCTTTTATTTCTGCCTGCCTTCGTCTCTGGCCCCATTTTCTCCCTCCTCGCTTCGCTTTTCCTCCTCCTCTCCTTTTTGTTTGGCATTTCCCATTTTCACTCGGCTGTAGCCTGGCGCTGGTTAATTACATTTTAGAAAATTTGCTGTCAAGTAGTTAAGTTGGGTTAAGTCGAGCAAGCGCCGGCAGCGCCGCCAGCGTCGACATTTTCCCAGCTTTTCCCTGTTTCGTTGGTAATTTAATATTCGATTTTTGTAATTTTTATGCGCTGACCTTTTTGCATTTGCGGAATTTTCCTTTTTAATTATTTATTTGCGGTTGTGTGGGGGTTCTGTTTTTTTTTGGGAGGCGTGTCATCCCCTTCCTACAATGTTTACCATCCGCAGATTAAAAGGAAAATCGTTTTGTATTTAATTATGCAGTCAGGTGATGGTAATTGGGGATTGTAATTCGGAATGTTCTCTGTCTGAAAGTGGGCAGCACAATGTTTGCATAATGTTAACACGAATGGTTGTTGTGTGTATGATTCCGTTGACCATTTCATAGAGTAGCCCCTGGATGTGTACAGGATATACATATATCCTTTATATATACACCCTCCGGTACATAAGTAAATTCCACATTTTGGTTAACTTTCCGTGTGTTTTCACCAAAAATATATATTTTTTAAAGCTCAAGTCGGAGCCCAGGAACAGAGACAAAGTGAGATGCAAAGGATATGGCAGGGGGCAGCAAATAGAGAGAGGAGTGAAGGTACTGAAGAAGGACACGAAATAGGTATGCAAAAAGGTTAAGGAAAAATGAGATTTTCAAATGCCCTTGCTTAGGGTTTATAATATGATTTTTTCTACATTTTAAACATGATTAAATATGGTCTTTGTAGGAAAAATTTATAAAAAAATATTAAGAATATGTTAAGCAGAAAAGTAAATAGTTGTAGTAAATATATATATATTTAAAAGCTTTAATATATTTTTCAAAATTTGAAAAAGTTTTGAAATTGAATAGAAACTTCTTAAAAAATATAATAAATTATTTGATAGGTTTGAATGAACTTTAGCTGAATTTTTCTTATAAATAAATCTTCGTATCTTTTTAATAATTTTAAATCATTATATTAAAATCATTAAGAAGCGGATTATTCCTTTTATATTCAGATTTTCCAAGATCCTTCCTTTCGTTAGGGTAGAAAGAGCTCTTCTTGCCAACGTAAAAGACAACCGAGCAAAAAAAAAGGAGAAGAAAAATTGTGGCGCAAAATGTTACGCTTGCATCGAAATGGAGGAGAAAATGTGAAAGAGTGTGGTAAGGGTGATGGGAGATCGGAAAAACTGAGGATTGGGTTTTTCCCAGGCAAGAGGAGACGAGGGGAGCGCGGCACCAGGCGAGAGAGAGCGAACATGTTGGCTCCTACAATGACAGCAGCCTGCAACAGCCGGCGAAGGACGAAGGACGTTGCAAAAGGGGGCCAGAGTGGGTTGGAACGGTGGCAAAGGCATTAAGCTGCGCCCACCCACACACACACACACACAAACAACGATGGGACATTATAGTCAGAAAGGCGAAGGATGCGTTTTCCATGAAAAACTCATACTCACATAGCGACATACTTTCACACAGATGCGGGAAAAGCGAAGAAGTATAAGGAAAATAAGGAAAACTTGGCGCGACTTTCGACTACGTGAAGCTGTGAGTTTCACAAGCGAAGGAAAACTCACACACACACAGACTCAACAAGCGCCTAAGAGACATATATCCTGGCACACGAGCTCATACCCATGCAGAGAGAGAAAAAAGTAAAGAGAAATAATTCAAAAACATTAAAATAATGTATTTAAAAAATGTTTATGTAAAACTTCACGGTTCGCTGATCGCGAGCACCGACGACGCGAGGACGACTTGCTGGCGCCTCCCAAAAAAGATAACGGTTTGAGCAGCGTGAGTAAATTGAGCCACGGCGTGCCCACGTCTGATTTAAATTGAATTATTTACACTTAAAGACAATTATATTTTGAATTAAATATCATTTTATTAACTAATTAATTTGATAAATAATATAAATTAAAATATTATGTTAATTAATTAACAAATAAATTTATTAAAACTCTTAATCTTACTTAGCGTATAAGCCTTTTGGAATTGTTCTGTAATTTATAATTCTCTAAAATAATATAAAATCTCCCTTTGCAAAATCTTTCTCTCAGTGCTCTCACACAAGGGGAGAGGAAAAATGGCAACATAACTGTAGTGAAAATGTCAAGAGAGAAAAGATATTAAAACGTATTTGACTTCTGTGAGTTTTGGATGAAACGGTGGCTTCTGCGAGCTGAGTGGTAAGGAGAGGAGAGGAAATGGCAGGATGTGCGCCAGTGTGGCACAATGAAAAATATATAAAGAAGCCGCCACTCGCACAAACACATCCGCACACACACACCCACACACACACATGCAGAGCAAGCTTATGACAAAAATAATAAAAATGGCTCAAGAAAAGAAAATGGCAAAAACGAACTGAAATAAAAAAAAAAACAGCAAGAGAAAAAACCTAAAAAAAGCGAAAAAAAAACGACAGAGAGAAAGAGAAAATACAAGTATAAAAATGAATTTTAGATGACAGGCAAAGCAGCTTGCTGGGGGAGAAGGAGGAGAAGGAGGAGGAGGAGGATACTCTTGGAACTAGGGAGAGAGGGAAGGTTTGTCTTTGCAGTTAAGCAGACAAGTAAATGTTGTCCTTGTTGTTGCTCACCCACACTCCTCCCCCTCCCCCCAGAAGGAGGCGTGGCATTTGCAAGAAAGCAGCAGCAACAGCAGCAGCAGCAAAAAAATAAAGGAAAAAAAGGAAACCGAACCGAAGAGGAAAAATTGTGGAAAAGTTTTATGGGCAACAGCAGCAAAAATTGCAATATACCCAAGGCGTGGGTTGAGCTTGGGGGGCATTAATGGGAGGGAATGGCCAAAAGTGGCCATGGGTGAGGGGGTGCATCAGAAAAAAAAATAGAAGGAAACCCCATTGGGTGGCGGGGTGGCTGCCGTTGATGGCCGTGGAAAAGAGGATGCGGCAGTGACAAGGATAAAACTTGGGAAGGGGAAGCCGTGATGTAGAGCTAAAAAATGGAAAATGGATGGAAAACCAATTTAAAGCGGAAGCTGCTTTGTAACAAAAAGTTAGGAAATACTATAAAAATATAGTTAAATACAAGAAAATTATGAAAACAAAGAGAAATTATTATTATTATTTGTAATAGTAACAAATTCAAACTAATGATTAGTTTTCTATTCCCTGTGCTCAACCCAAAGTGTTGACTATAATATATCATTGAAGAATTCCCCAAGGCAAAAAAAAACTGTCAGCATATGTTCCAAAAAAGGATTTGCAGGATACCAACAAAATACCCAGGAGACGAGCCTCTCCTTCCCGCACCGAGTAAAAGAGACAAGGCATAAAAAATAAATGAATAACATAAAATAAATCATACGCCCCATCGGCCACCCAGTAAAAAGTGAGCCAATACCGTAACCATTACCTACCCAAAACCCCTCCCCCCAACCAGGCAGGATTTTATGCCTACCTTCTCCCTCCCCTCCCTACCTCCCCCCGGCTCCTTTTTTTATGGCGCTAATAAATGCTTATCGAAGACGCATAAAGCGAGTAAATTCGCAGCCATTAAACGAGCATAAAACTCGATGCCAGGGCCACCGAAACGAAATTGCGGGGGCCCGACAAATCAAAGTACACCAGCCTCGGAGTCCTTTTTATTTTCCTTATTTTTCCCCTATTTCCTTGCCATGAAATAAAAACCAGGCAACAATGAAACCCAAAGCGGCTCCCAAGCGATTTCTCGATGCGGGCATTCGTCGGTCGGACCAAGAAATCAGCCATACCGCCGCCACCCACAAGCACGAACTCGAAAAAAAACCCCAAAGCCCACACCAAACCCCAAGTGAACCTTCCTCCGGCAGGACCTCCTTCTCGACACTCGCTATATAACCATCTTACCCAACGTTGACAGCATACAAAGTAACTTAAATCGAAACAATAAAGCGGCAACTTTGTTCCGAGCAAAAAAATGCAAAAGAAAGCTAAAAGAATCCTGAAAAAAGGACGCAGAAGAAAGCTAAAAAAAAAGAAACGAGCAAAAGTCTCGGAATCATAAATATAAGCGAAGATGGAAATGCTCTTATTTGCTTAAGGGAAATTTATATATAAATATAATATCTTTAGAAAAATAAATCACTCTTTATTTATTATTAATAATTTATCATATTTATTATTAATATTAATAGATCTTAAGTTTAAGAAAACAAACCCTTTTATATTTTGGTAATTTTCAATGGGCTTTTATTAATCATATTTAAATACATTCATCACCTAAAATATATATTTATTTAAATATATATTTAAGAGTATTCACAGCCCCCATTTTCCCCCACTATTCGATTGAAATTCTCATACTCCGAGCTTGGGTATCATTACAAAAAATGTAAGGAAAGTCGTGAAGAAAAGTTCCCAAAAAAATTGAGCACAGAAACGTGGGGGAAACGGAGTGGAGAAGCGCAGGAAAAAAAATATAAAGAAATGTAGAAAAGCGCAAATAAATGAATGAATAAAAGCGCCAAGGATAGCAAGCATACCGAGACACGAAGAGCCCAGAGAGCCACCCTGCCAAGAGGAACAGAGTTCCACAAAGAAATTACAAAATGTATGCAACAACAACAAAAAAATATTACAAAAAAAGCAGGGGAAGAAAGAGAAGTTCGGGGGAAATGGAGAACAGAGAGGCGTTCTGAAGGTGCAGCAACGCTGGAAAAATATTAATAAATCCCCGCTACTGTGGGACATGGATACCCATGGCTTCCCTTTCCCAATTTTCCAAGACTACACGTCTCGTTTTTTTTTTACCAGCGAAACACACGGCGTATGAGCAATATGTGAGGAGAGACAGAAAGAGAGAGAGAAAAGTGCAATCTGCAAGGAATGAAAACGTGCAAACTTACTAACCAAGGAAATAAAAAATGCTACAAATTGCTAAATTAGGTTACTTTAACTAACTGTGAATTTAAATGAGCTTGTGGAATTGTTAAAACAAAAAAAAATAAAGTCATTTTAATGGATATAAACTGTTAGAAATAATTATATTACAAAATATCAAATATGTTTTTATTATGTTTAAAATTTGCGATAAAAGTTGCAACATTCCTTATGAAACTATAACAAAAGTTGTATTTTACCTTTACTACTTTTTCTTATTTATATATGTATATAATTTAATTATATTAGACCTAAAGTATTTTAATATTTCCTTCAAGATATTTCTGACTTATTGTTGTTTTATATTATAAAAACTTTTGGTAATTAACTCTTGATATTTGAAGCAGTTTATAGAGTTTATAAAAGATTAGGTAGTCGTCATTTTTTAACTCTATAAACGATGGAAAAAGTTATATTATACATAAACAAAATTTTGTTTTTAAAAGTTATAATTTTATAACCTTTAACCTAATGCATTTTAATATTTCCCTTAAGATATTTCTCATTAATTCTTTTTTAATATTCTAAAAACTTCCCATAATTAACCCTTTTTAACCCCACCCAACCCTTCTTAACTCAATAAACTGCTTAAAATATTTGCAAACCTTGAATAAAGTTAAATTGTGGTCACACTCTTTGGTCTTTTGTAGTTTACAATCAATTTATTGAGATGTTTATCCCCACCGATTGCTCTCAACTAATCATCCGCTTGTCCGCACTTTCACACGCCGCCCACATACCGCAAATGACGCCCACCCACCCCCCTCCCTCCCATTGGGCGCAGTGAGCCGCCTTCTGCTTAACCCACAACAACCAAAGGGGTCGCAAGCCGGCAACCGCAGCTTCCCGGTACGAGGGAGTTGCCACTCGAGCGACCACTAATCATAACGATAACACCTAATCAACCGCAACTCGGCGGGCCATCCAAAGCGGAGTCCGGAATCCCGAATCCAAAATCCGGATTCCGGAATCCAAATCGAAATCCGTAACCGAATCCAGGAGTAGCCCCCCTCACCGAATCGCAAAACCGAAAAAGGTTTCGGGCTAAATTAAATGAAACGTTGATAAGGCGCAAAAGGGCGCACTAAACGATTAAATCGAATGAGCGAGCAAATGAGAGAGACGGAGAGAGAGAGCACCACCCACTGGGCAGGCGGAGGGGGGTTGACTTTTCCGCCCACCCGAAAAGCGCACAGCTACACACAGCTGACAACTGACCCGTGGACCTGACGGAGGGCGGACGTGCCCGACTGACTTTCGGCACAAGTGCGCAGCGATGGCGAAAAGTGAATTTTCCGCTCGGCGCTTGCTTTTCTACCATTGAGGGTTGAGGGGGTGGGAGAGGTGCCAGGGGGGGAGGGGTGGGTGATAATTTCCAGAGCCAACTGCAGGCAGCGATAGAAGAGCATGTAGTGCAAGGGGAGACCTGGATTTTCTTTTACGAAACTAACAATGCCCTCTAAGGTTTGTTTTTTAAAATCCTAAGAAAATGGATTTAAAATTTAAAATCTTTAATTGAATTAAGTAAATAAAATATCACACTATAGGTAAATGATACTATCCTTAAATTTAATATTTCTTTTACTGAAATACCTCTTATTTTTTAAGCTAAAAATATTTTAAATTGCGAATTTTGTTTTAAGAGAAAATCCTAACAATCATTGATTTTATTTGTTTCTAACTTAATAGTTTTCTGTAAAATTAAGTATTATATATTTAAGATGGAAATAAATTCGATCATACCCTCTCATATAATACCCTGGCCTACATAAAAACATCGAACTGGGCGAACCATTGGGTGGTGCTCGCTCGTTCGTTAGGGTTCGTCGCAGTTCGGTTACTCCTCGGCCTTTATCTCGCCGGGTGCCTCGGTTCGATTGTTCGACTTGGTTCGCACGGACACAATGCCACTTGCTACATAACCATATATATCTTTACACATATATATATATATATGTATTCAGGGTTTCACGTACCATTGCGCATGTGGGAATGCCATGGGAGTGCAGCCGGACTCGAACTTGGATCCATTGCCTTCTTTGGTTTCTGAACGCCTGTTCCATCGGCAGCGTGTTGCGTTCGTGTGTGACGTTCTGTGCGGCTTCGGACCGGGCTGAGCCGGGATTTGGACCGAGACCGATACCGATACCGATACAGGAGCAGGACCTGAAGCACACCCTGAGCATAGCGCCGTGTCTGTTCGGTGTGCTGGTAATTGCAGGACCTCAGCCTTGTTGTGCACACATTTGCTTAACTGGACTTGATTAGGTTTTCGAGGTTAGATACATTACGAATTATTCAGCGCACAGCGGGGGGAAGTGGGAGTGGGCGGTGTGCCACCCAAAAATCCCCACTTCTCAAGTCCCCCCCTGGCAAGTGGGAACGGGATCTCAGGCGATCCAACCCCACTTGTTTGGGTTGCGAGCGAATGTTCGTTCGTGGTTCGCCCTGTGTGTGCGTTCATTGAATTATTTCAACCATGCCGAGCATTTATTTGCACTGAAACAAAAATATGTGGGTCAATGGGGAGTCAGATTGGTGAATAAATATATAATAAATGATGTATTATGTGTTATAAAGAATATTATTACTGTTATATTCTTGCAGTCTACTATGATTTTAGTCAGAAGAAGTTATTTCCGACTCTACAAAATAATAATATTTTTTATCAGCAGTAATAGCCTCATCGATCTAGCCATGTCTGATAAAAAAATTGTAGTTTTTCGATTTTTTTAGACATTTTCAAACGGGTTATATTATTATTATTATTGTTATATTATTTCAGGGTATTGCGATTTTAGTTTTTCCATACAAACCATTAACATTTTTATTAGCAACAATATACAAATCGATCTAGCAAATGCCTGACATAAAAACTTTATTTTTTCCATTTTTTAACGGATTAACTACATCATAAAAATTGTAGAAAATTAGCACACATTTTCCTTTTGTAAACTCATTATTTAAATTAATTAACTTAACAAAAACTTACAAAGAAAAGCTTTTCAAATTAACGCTTTTTGACTTAAAATTGTCCACTTTAATTTGTGCAAAAAATTCGATTATTTAAATATCGAAAAGTATTGATTAAAGCGCGTATTAAAAGTATTTTTTAAGCAAATCATTACTTATTGATCAATGATATCCGAAGTAAACTTCCTTTCTTATTTTATTGTAAAAAAAAATAAATAAACGATGTAAATAGTATTAATGAATCTTATAAGCTATTTTATTTTGTATTAGAAAGTTATTATATCTAATATAAATATCCTTTATATATCCATTACTTACTTATTAATATTTTAACCCCAAATTTTTAAAATATATCATTTGACTTTCATTCCCTCCCAAGGTCTACAAAAACTATTATCCTTCCATTTTTTATGGTGTAACAATTATTGTATGTGTTTCTGGTTTGGTCTTGCTCAGCTGCCACTGCTTTTTTGATTGTGTTGTAATTGCGTTAGGATGCGAACTTTGTTATCCTTGCCACGTAGCATATAATTGTAACCATTATTATTTTATTGGGTGGTGGTTGCTGCTGTGCCTGTCATTGGTACAGCCTTCTCTTCATTTCTTGCCCCACAGAGGCACAGAGGAGGGAAGTTTAATTAATCGACGACTGATGCTCTTATTGTTCCCAGTGCCCAGTCAAAATATTTGACTTGTAGATGCGCCTCTAATTGAGTGGGCCCCCGCCCATTATTTCTCCGTTTTCCGGCAAGAAGCTAATTCTGGAGGCCCAAAGTGAAAGTTGTTTTTGACCAACTGCTGCTGCTGTATTGTTTTTGTTTTGTTCCGCCCTTCGTGTTCTTTTCGTGGCGCTGCCCATCTGGCAGGATCTGCACGAAAATGATGTAAACCTAATTAAATTTCCAATAGAACAAACGACGGCCGCCCCTCGAACAGATTCGATGGAGTTCCTTGGATATTCCTGGGTGTGGGGCAGCAACTTTCAGGATGGCAGCCAGATAATTGCCAGATTGCGTCATGCGAGTGACTTTTCCGACCGCCCCTTCTTCTGCTTTTCCTTCCTTTCTGTATTAGCCCATATCCTCTGCTTAGTTGGAAAAGCTATCAACTTTAATGGAATGGGATGGGGGGGCCTTGGAAGTGGTTCTACAAGAGACTTTCTGACCTGCCGGGCAAATTGACCAAGACAGATCAAAGAACTCCTGTGGATAAACTTTGTTTTCTTGCCAACTTTTGTGACTTATTGGTTTAAAATTGATATAGGAGACAATTTAAGGTTCTTATATTCAGATTTTTATAAGATTTTAATATTTTAAAGAAGCTTAAGTCTGGCGTTAAATAAAAAATAATTTTATTTAAAGACAAATCAAAGCATATTTTCTAGAAAATCATATAAACAAATGTAATATTTATACCTTATACCTGAAAAATAATCCTAATTAATTCTAATTCTAAAAAATGTAAACAATATTTTTATTTTAATTTTATTTGACTTTCTTGTTTCTTTTCCATTGACATTTTCCTCTATGTTCAGTATGAAATATTTCTTTTTCATTGACACCCTTGAATTCTATTAGCTTCAAGATCCTCCTCCATCAAATCAGCATAGATATATCGCTTAGTAATTCCATTATCGAAGGAAATACACAAGTGGCCATTGCCGAAGCACACACACACAAAATCTTCCCTCAATAAAATTGGATATACATTTACCGAAGGCTGTCCTTTCAGTTATCCCCGCAAAATAAAGCAAAATCTAAAGGCATCTCCAACAAGGCGAAAATTATCGAAATGACAAAACGAAAGTGAGTGAACCGACACGCCCCCGCCTCCTACGGAAAAGTTGCTCCCTGTGTGGGTGGTGGGTTGGTTCATGACATTGTCAACGTCTTGGCTGCTGTCTTTGTATATTGATGATTTTCCACACCCACAGACGCACACATACATACACAAATTGAATTATCCCAAGGACCAAATGTTTCTCTACTTGGCTGTGCTTTGGTGTGGGTGTGTTTGCCTTCTGTTTTGTGTATCTGCGAGACGTCAAAGTATCTTAATTAAATTTCATCCCTTAGCCGAAAAAACAAAAAGCGAAGCGAAACGAAAAGCCAAGGCGAAAGCGAAAAGAAAACATAATAAAAATGTGCAGCAATTTCTCTTTCGGTTTTTCTCCACTGACTAATAGACAATTTACGCCCCGCTAACAAACAAACAAACATTTATACATACAAGTATCCCCCGTAACACGCAAAATGTAATAAGAAATACGGCGGAAAAATGTCACCAAGCCGCAGAATATATTTGTGAATTAGTGAAATTCAGAGGCAGACAGACACAAAGTAATAACTTTTACATTTCTCTGTTTTCACTTTGCATTCTATTGTCAAGGGAGTTTGTATTTGCATTGAAATTTGTGTTAAAATGGTAATAAATGTATAAATATGCCTTGGTTTATTTATGAGAAATAAGAGATATCTGAGAAAATTCATGAAATTTATGGAAAATCATCACAAAGTAAAAGTAAGACTGTAGATATTTTGAAACTAATTATGTTTAGGATATATTTATAATTAAAAACTCTGCATGTTTCAATGTATTTTTATACAATTACTACCAAAATGAATCTCAAATCCTGTAACACTTTCTTACCTGTAAGATGATCCTTTACATGCTCACCAACATGCACCGCAATTAATCTAACTTTGATTAATTTCGCTTTTAGTTATGGTTCATGAATTTTCAATTGGCTTCCAGCTCCAGTTACCCCATAAATTAGCTAATCTATTAAGTAAGTGCCATTGAAAAGGGTTTCACAGTTATTGTTGTTGTTGTTATTGTTGTTGTTGTTGTTGTTGTTGATTTTGAAGCCACGGCTGTTGTAGTGTGTGGAGTGCGAGGCCAATGACTGGCAGTCAACTGTTATGCCATTAAATAAAGTTGGCAACACTTAATGCACAGCGACAACAAAGCCAACAAACACAACTGTTGAGTGCGAGGAGTGGGCGGTGGTAATGTTGGTGTTGCTGTTGGTGTTGTGGATTTTCCTTTTCCAAGGGGTGTGGAATTGCTAATAAAATGCCATGCCATGGCTGGTGGGTGGTTGGTGGTTCTACCAAAATCTATAAAATGCAGGCTACAAAATGGTACGGTGCGGGTGGCACCAAAAGTGTTTTGTATTGTTGTTGTTATAGTTGTTGTTGTTAATGTTGTAGTTGTTTTAGTTGTTGTAGTTGTTGTTGCAACCATTTGTTTTTCGAGCTGTTATCCCTCCGTTGGCTCCCTCTATCCCCGCTCCCCCTATAAACATGTCACATTTAGGGGCGACTACGTGCCAAGAGTTGGTTGCATGTGCGAGCCGAGCAACAAGCCAACGCGATCCCCTTCGCTTTGCCCCTCTTTGTTTTCCCCTATTTTCCTTCCACTTTCAACGAAACTAACCCTACAGAAACGCTAACTTTTCATGGCGCCCAACGTGGGGCCGCTTCTACCCATTCGCCATTCCTCGTCCTTTCGTCCCTTTTTGCAGTCAGGCACCGCAATTTGCGCGTGATATCCCTTACACCCACTTACATACATACATATATAGGTATACATATACATTCTCGGGTACTCCCCCCCCCCTGGCCACCCGTCGTGGCAACATTTTCGTTATCCTTTAGGAAGCTACCACTCACAGCTACCGTTCCGAATTGAATTAAACTCAAACTTTTACCAATTTACAAAAGCAACACAGCAGCAAAACAGCAAGAAAAGGAGGAGAAACTCAAGTGATGGAGGAGAGAGGAGAAGAGCAGCAGGATAAGGACCAGGACGAAGGAGGCAACAACTAACAAAAGTCGAAGCTAAGAAAGTTTTGCGCCAAAGTAGAATCAAGTTTTTTGCCAGCTTATTTTCCGCCAACGTCTTTTCCATTGGCGAATTTAGGGATGGAACAGAGACGTGACACGAACTGGAAAAAGGGTCCTGGGTTAAAAGGATATTGAGATTTAGTGGGTTGCTAATTCAAGATTTTTAATAGTCTAAATTACCTAAAAAGGATTTAAAGAAAATACTTCTTTGAAGAGTTGATTTCTTTAAGAGCTTTTCTAATATAACTTTTTAAATACTTAATATGACATACATTCTATAATATAATTCAAAATCCTTACTAGAAAAGTGTCAAAATAATACTCTTAACAGATTGAATAGTTATCCTTGAATCCTAATTGATGCTCTCCAATGACCATCGCTAGTTCACTTGGCTTTCTTGCTCCACCTTGCCCCCAAACTTTTGTCCGCCCATCAAATGCAACCTTTTTCGAGTTTACTTTACTGCTCCTTCTCCACCTTGGACCCTTCGTCCTTCGTCCTGATTCTCTAGCTGTTGCTATTGCTGTTGTGGAAACACAATCTGCCCCGTAAAAGAGCTTAAACCCTGTCAAGCCACCCATTAAGAGGTGGGGCGGGGTTCCAAGTGATGGTGGTGGTGGTGGAGGGGACTGTGAAACATTTTGCGTGATGGCATACCAGAGCATGCATACCAATACAGGGATAAATACACTGGGAGAAAAGCAAAGTAGTAATTAAAATAAAAAACAGAATTAAACTTAAGAGACAGGAAATGGTTCCAAAGGAAACCTGTCCTCCTTATGAGAGCGGAATCTCTTATTTCCTAAATAAAAATCAGAACAATTTTATATATTTACCTATTTTCTTTTAAGAAATAACCCCCATTTCTCTCAGTGCTTTTATGCCTCGGGTTTTAGGGGGAGGGTGAAGCAGCCTGGCAAAGGACAACTATGGGCGAGCTTTTTGGTCGCACAGGGACATGGCTTGGCCTAAGTTGTTTGTTGCTCCTGCTGTTGTTGCTGCCGCTGGGATTGTTGCTTTTTTTCCCTCCTTTGGTTACTTTTGTCGGTTTTCTTTATTTCTCTCTCGGCCTCTCGCTCTAGCTCTAGCTCTCATTTGGCATCATTCTCCCCCAACCTCTATTCGCCTGTTGTTGCTGGAATTATAGCATGTCCTTTTGCGGACTAAGGACATTGGACCGTCCGGAGCGTGGACTATGGCATTGCTATGGTTTTTCCCAAGGAGCGGGCATCAGGTGGTGGAAAATAGTCGACAGTCAAGAGGGGGGAGCAGGCAGATGGCTGTATTTATTTGGCTCGGACTTTCGGAAGGACGAAGGATGAACCGGCAGAACTGTGACGGCGACTGTCGACTTTGGTGCGATGTTTTGTCATCTGCCAACTGGAATATAATCGAGTGGTAGAGAGGTGGTGGTGGCTAACGAAACGAGGACGAGGCTGGCCAATATGGCCAAAAGGATGTGGGGGCTATGCCTCATAAGATGGTGATGATAATACGCTGTTTTGGGAAATACATGATAGATTATGATTGCCCTGAAATAGGGGGATGAAGATGGAAAAGCAATTTGAATGCGAAATTGTATAGTTAGTTGTAGAGGAATCAAATCCCTAAGAGAGGCAAATTCTAAATAGATTTTTCTAAGGAGATCAGGGGGAATTATCATAGTTATATAGCAGAAAAATCAAGATTGGATTGAATATTGATTTAAATATAAGTTTGGGTTAAGATTTATATAAGTGTACTTTTTTATTGAAAGTAACTACCTATATCTCTCTTTGTCGCATTATGATTATGATTGTGATAATATTTATAATAAATTCTAATTACAAAAGGTGCTTCGCAAATTTAAATATTTGTAAACACTTCATTGGCAAACCATTGAGACGGATTAAAATCTTTATTCAAAAATCATTACAAAATAAATATCAAACCAAATCAAGTGCTATATAAAAGTTTATCAAATTAAGTACCTAAATGAAGGACATACTCACAAAACTATAAATAAATTCGCTGCTTAATTAACTGGTTAGCAAATAAATATATTTAAATTAATACCAGCAACATAATTATTATTAAAAAAAGTTAAGCTATGTATACACAAATGTTTATTATAATTAATACACACAAATGAAAATGAAAATGGAAATGGAAATGTACATTCCCCTTATCCTGCCCGGCATTAACTCCATCCAATTATTCATCAGTGGCCCTTCAGCCGGGGCTTTCATCCCCTAAATAGTTTCAACCTCTTGTTAACCATCCACAAATCATTTTTCGCCCCTCAGCTGGCGACACTCGAGCGACAAACCGAACCCGAGCCCCCCTCTCTGCCGCCGCCCTGTGAAAATGGAAAACCTAACCAACCCGAACCACCCAACGACCCAACGTTCGTCCCCCTCTCTGAATCCTTCTCCTGCTCCGTTTTTGGTCCTTTTGGTCATCAGTCTCTGCAGGTCACAGACGTACCGGGGACTGAGGGCGACAAAAGGACGAGCGGACAGAAGGGACAAAGAAAAAGTAGCCAAAACGAAAAGTTAATAGAGAAAGGCAGCAGGAGCAGCGGTAGTCGTAGATAGAATGTGGGGCCAAGGCCTCCTTCCAGGCGAGGTGACCGACGAAGACGAAGGACAGACAAGTCAGTCAAGGCAAAAATTCACAAAAAGGTCGCCAGAACCGAGAGCAAAAGAGATAGCTAAGGACAATGTCCAATGGTCAGCTCAAAAGTTTTCGGTAGCATTTTCAGTGGGCGAGATGGCGGTGTGTGTGAGTTGTGCGTTGTGGTGTTGAGTGTGCGTGTGTGTGGGAAATGTACAAACAAATCGAGCAGACATTGAGTGTGCTCAGTGGCAGAGAGGGTAGCGGGGAGATTAAGGGGTGCACACACACATAACAACAAGAACAACATCAGGGGACAGACAGACGCAGATAGCAACAGACAAACAAATAGGCAAACAGACGTTGACCCAAAAGTTGAAGTGCAGATCTAAAAGGACTTTTCAGTGACTCCCCCAAACCATATCCTTTTTTTGCCACCCACCCAACCCCCCAAACTCTCCCAGGATGACCGAAAAAGTTTGATTTAAGCTGTGCAAGTTTTTGGGTTGGAAATTTCTATGGATGGAGTCGAGTATATCACGCATACGCACTGTGGCCATGATAGGCCAACACAACATTGTAGCTCTGTGTATTTGGGTAACTTTGCATTGGAAAAAAAGTAAATATCTTTGAATATTAAATATATAATAATAAGCTTAAGATATTAAAATTTATAAATTGTTGAAATATCCTCCTTTTTTATGTTTCTGATTAAATATATTATATTCTTAGTGAATTTTCGAATGGAAAAGTAAATATTATACAAAACTCGAAGTATATTTAGTTGTGATTGAATTTATTTTGATTAAACATACCCTTAACTGAATTTTTTATGGGAATTTAATTAGTTATTTATTTATTTCAGTCTTGTTATTGTTATTATAAAATTTATTATTTAATTCTTATTTTATTTTTTCTCTGTATGCTCTTGTTAAATTTAAACATTTTGCCAACTTTGGGTCTGCTGCCAAAAGTTAAAACTTTTCCCAGCTCGCACAAAAAAAAGGTTTAAAAAAGAAAGAAAAAAACATATATATAATATATATATAAATACAAAATGAAATAAAAAAGAGTTTATGGCTAAAAGTGGGGATCGCACTCACTGGGGAAGAGGCTAAAGTAGGGGCTGCTTTTTGTGTGTTTGTGGAGAGGGGTCGGGGGCCTTTCAGTGGGTGGAGCAGACTTTTTGAGGCTGGTCTGCCGTTTTTGTGTGGAGTCATTGCCGCTGGCAGCATAATATTTTCTGCTAACGCAGTCACTTTTCATAAACTTTCACCAGCAACAACAATGGAAACTCAAAGAGCAACAAAAACAACATGGACAACCGGGACAACGAACAACTTGTAGAAATGCTTGCAAAAGGCAAAAAGGATTATAGAAAATTGCCAGCAATATGAGCAGGGGCTTCAAGGGTATGAGGGAAAAACGGCTGAAGACATTTATGGTTAAAGAGGGGGTAGGGAAAGGAAAGGCAGACTGACAGACTGACGCGACTTGTTGGAGACGACAGAAAAGGTGGCAAGGGTAGGGGATTTTTGGTTGGAACTTTCCTAAGGGGGGTGACAGGGATGGCGTCGGCTCTGCGCATATTGTCAACTCTGCCAGGCGACGTCGTCCTCGTAGTAGTCGTCGTCCTCGTCATTGTTATTACAGCCCTCTGGCGCACCCAAACCTAGGCGGGAATGGAAGCCAGAACCATCCCTAGTCCATCACCCACGCACATGCCTAAAAGCCGTCAACACAATGTTTGGCTTAGAGCCCGAGCCAACGCGACAGCCAGTCAACACAGACATGGCACAGTGGTCGAAAATTAAGGGATTAATCCCTAAGAGCTTGGCTCAGCAGTTACCACAAATTAAGCTATTTTTATGAGGGCGCTAAATCAGGACTTTAAAATGTATTTGATTGCGAGAAAACCCCAAAGGTAGGGCAAGATTTGTAGAGATTTTTATATTGAAAGTATTAATACAACTGCTTAAAAATGATTAAGAAATATATATTTAAACTGTTAGATGATTAGAAATAAATATTTCTGGTCTTAAATAATTACTTAAATTTCTTACTATCTCTTTATATATTTATAAAATTTAAACTTTATACTCTCCTTCTTATAAATGTTTTCCATCCCCCCATTCCTTTAGAAAATCTCCCCCAGCATCATTTCAATTTTTCATGCCACTGTGCATTTTGTCAGCGAAGGTCGTTTGCCATTGATGTGGGTGGCTTTGGGGGGAGGCATTTCTCCCATTTCCCAGAGACCAGAGAGTGATTTGGCCATAAGCAAAGCAGCTTTAAGGACCCAAGTCCGGGTGCTTTGGAAATTTGCAGGTTTTGATTGTGTAGTCATGTCAAAATAATAGTTAACTTACATGCCGCAGTACAGCCCAGCGAACCACCTAAATACCCCCTGGACACCCCTCAGCACAAAGCCCTCGGGAAGAGTTTCGAATTACCCAAAAGATGACGAAGCTGCCGCTAAGTGGCAGGAATTTGGTTTGACTGGCAAAAAATATATATATACTATAGATATATATACATACAAGGCAAAGTTCCTGCGGTGTTTGCTTGAATATTTTTCATTTTCCATTTATCCAGTTTTGCGTCCTTGCAAGCCCGCGCATCCCGAGATTCAGATTCCGCCTCATTTGCATAGGACAATGAATCAGGCGGTAGAAAAAAAAAAACAAAAAATGAATTTACGCATATTTGGGATATTATTCCGTAAGAAGCTTGCCACTGTCTGTCATCCCCTGGCTGCTATTCCCCAAACCCTCGACGTCTCGTCTCGCCTTTGCGACCCTTGACAGGCTGCCAGGATATTTTTCGCCCCAGCTACTCTTCCGTTTTGCTGAAAATATCGGATATAAATGTGAGCTGCATATGCACAGGTTTTATTCAAGAATACCCCAGCTAAATGGAGAAAAACGTCATTGTCATCGGACGTTCGTCATTGCAACCCCCGTTCGGTACATGCCTCATTCTCATCCTCATCCCTTTTTTTTAACATGCCTTCCCACCTACTCCCTCACACACACACACACTCTCGGCCCAATCGCTTGTATTATTTTCTTTTGTCATTGTCCCTTTTTTTTGCCCATTTGATTTCTTCCTTTTGTATTTGTATAATTTTTTCTGTCGCCTCGCCTCGCCAGCAGCAGCCACCCCCTTGTGGCAGCCCGCCCATCCCCCTCGATGGCTGTGTCTGTGTGGCACGTCTTTTTTTTTCATTTATTTCTTGCCTTCATTTCTTCGCTGCTCCTTGCGAGAGTTTTCTTTGCCAGGCTTGGGGGGTTTTTTTCCCGCCTCCCATTCGGGGCTGTAACTTTTAGCCATCATCATGATGCTCCTGCTCCTGCAAGTCCTGCGACTCCTGCGGCTCCTGCTTCACTCTGCTTCCCCCTCAACCCATCTTTTCGTTTGCAGCTTCCTTTGCCATTTTTATTGTTCTTGGCACACACAACTTCATTTTAGCCCACTTTTTGGGTGGTTTATTTTTATGGCTCCATCCCCACCGTACACCCTGCTCCTGCTTCGGGGTCCTTTTCTCGGGGGTTTGGGTATGTGTCTGTGTGTGTGTGTCTGCGTTGGATTCTTATGCTATTTGCAGGCTCACACCCACATGCAAAGCACTGGAAATAAAAGTTGGGACTGTACTTTTAAGCTGTGATTAATTAATAAAAGGAACAATTTAATAGAAAGATTGTTGATTATAAAATGATTTGTTTTATGTTTTATTATAAATTATTTATGCATTTTAGAAGCTCATGTAATTTAATATTATAATATAAGCTAAAAAATAGAAATTTAACTTAGTAAATACTTAAATAATTTGAAAATTAAATTTAAAAATATTTGTTCTAACAAGTAAACTCAAAGAACTTTATGAAAATATTAAAAATGAGGAAGAAATGTAAATAAAATCAATTTAACAAAGTTTCATTAAAAATTATTTTATTTTAATTTATAATATTAAAATAAAATCAATTTAACAAACTTTTATATATGCTTACGAAGTTCTTTAATATTAATTAAGTTTAATTTTTATTTAATATACATTTTAAAAACTCATTACATTTAATTTGAAGAAGAAACCTCATTATTTTCGTTTTTTTAATTTGATTCCATTTAACTAAATTTCCTTATATTTTACCACCAAAACATTGCCTAGGAGTACAACATAATATTTCTTTATAAAATTTTAACATTTTTATTTAATTTTTAAATTAAGAACTCTTAAATTTCAGTGCATCCTTCGCCCCCGACCCATTTCCCTGGACACCATCTTCATTTTTTTGTGTCCGTTGTCTTCCTCTTGGCTTTGACTTTGATGAGATTTTTTGAGGTTAATCCCTTGTAGTGCCAGGGACCAAACGCGTCAAGTCCAAGTCCTTGCAATGGCTTTTGTCCTGCGTCCTCCGTCCTTCTCCAGGGTGTGCACGTTGTACGCTCCTTTGTGTGTGTGTGTGTCTGTGTGCGTGTGCGTGATTGTTCCTTGGTGTGGAGTGGAAAATTAGTACATGTTGAA
>VNJS01005305.1:8997-22863 GCA_008042575.1 Drosophila watanabei
GGCTGCAGTCGGGTAGCTGGTGTAGCGCGGCAGGTTCCCGCCGTAACGAAGAACCAGATCAGATAAAGATACCGCGCTCATACGACTAGAACCGGTATTCGATACCAGCGCCGACCACTGTCGGGTCGAGCGAATCATGCGCCTTGATGAAGGCACCGGATTCACGGTCGTTCGCCCAGGCATGCATCCGCACGAACATCTGCTTGACGTCAAAGTTGAAGAACCAGTTGCCAACGAGCTGGTAATCAAAACCGGCGTTGACGGACGGACCGCCGGTCACACCGACGTTCAGCTTCTGCACAAGGCCGCCAGCGGGAGAAACATTATGGAACCATGCCAGAGTGCCACCAACGCCCAGATAGGGGTTGAAGCGCTTATGCGGGCGGAAGTGCCATGCCAGCGTAACCGTCGGGGGGAGAACCCATGCGCTGCCGACATCCACTTTACCAAACGGCGTGCCTTCAGCAGCCACTTCGTGACGGGTGCTGGCGGCAATCAGGTCGATGGAGATGTTGTCGGTAAAGAAGTATTCAAACGTCAGTTCCGGCATGACCTGACGCGTGGTCTTCACGCGGCCTGGAATAGCGTTGCCGTTTAGCCAGACTTTGCTGTCACGGTCTTCCGGCATCACGCCCAGAGCGGACAGGCGGATCAGGAAGTCGCCTTTGCCCAGACCAATTTTGGTGCTGGCGCAGGTTTCAAACAGGCCGCAATGCCCGCTGCCCGCACGGGGAGCAGCCGGAATCTGGCCGACCACCGGAGCGTTGACGTAAGCCGCATTATTGGTGGCGGCCGGAGCAGCAACCTGAGCCTGAGCTGCGGCGGTGCCGGAGACAGCAGCCACACCCGCCACAAGGGCTGTAAATAAGGAACGAAGCTTGACCATACCTGTTACTCTTCCAACTGCGCTGTAAGTTTATGAGTGGGGAGAAATCACGCGCGGCACCTGTCCACCATGATTTAGATCAAACCTGCGCTATGATCAGTGGAAGAGTGTGTTATTTAAACCACAGCGCATGACACAACTCTGATATTCGCTTTAAACATTCTTGCACTGCGAGAATTTTCAGAGCTGTCGTTGATTTATATCAACAATAACCTAATATTTACGCCATCTCTTTTCAGGCTTTTCCGGCTCATAGTCTGAGTCCGCAAGAGCCGGCATTGCCGGACCTGTATTTTCCATGCTGCCTGCTCCCAGTTCACGGACACATTCCATGCCTCTCAGGCGCAGGTTCTCCACGGAGACAGGCACTGACCTGCATCGGTGCCTTGTCTGTGATATCCGCGCGCAGAGCGTGTGCAGTGCGATTGATGATACGGAACTGGCCATTCTGGCACAGGCGTCCAAGCGGCTGACCCTGCCGCCGGGGACTTCGGTGGTGGAAGAAGGCTCTCCTGCCGTCGCTTTTTATAATGTGACATCCGGGACGGTTAAACTCTTCAAATCCCTGCCGGACGGACGCCGCCAGATTACCGGCTTTGCGGATATCGGGCATTTTCTGGGTCTGACCAACGCCGAAACCTATGCTTTTAGTGCGGAAACCGTGGATACGGTGCAGGTCTGCCGCTTTCTGCGCCCGCAGCTTGAAACATTACTGACGGATTACCCGCAGTTTGAGCGGCGGCTTCTCTCGGAAGTCACGGATGAACTGGCTGAGGCGCAGGAGCAGATGCTGCTACTGGGCCGCAAGACCGCACGGGAACGTGTGGCGAGTTTCCTGCTGAACCGCATGCTGCCCCCTGCGAGCCCGAATCAGACGGAAAGTGAGGGCTGCATGGTCTCGCTGCCCATGACGCGGGTTGATATTGCTGATTATCTGGGCCTGACGATTGAAACCGTCAGCCGCACCATCAGCGCCTTACGGCGTGAGCAGACCATTACCGGCACCGATAATCATGGCATCCGGGTGCTGTCCGTCTCCCGCCTGACGGACCTCGCCTCAGGCCAGACCTCAGGGCAGAATAACCGCTAGCCCTTTGTCCGGATGCCAGGACGGCGCCCGCGGCGCGTCTGGCTCCTTACTGTTCCACCAGCCTCCGCCCAGAGCCTGAAACAGAGCAACCGTATCGGACAATCTGTCTGCCCGGGCCTGTGCCAGCGTGAGCTGAGCCTGAAGCTGCGTCTGCTGCGCCTGAAGCATGGCGACCTCGCTCACGTCCCCCAGCCGGTACTGAGCCTGTGCAATATGCCAGCTTTCCGCCGCAGCCGTCGCGGCGGACGCATTGGCCCCCAAGGCTGCGGCATCCGAGCGAATGGCCGTGAGAGTATCCGCCACATCCTGCAACGCCGCGATCAGGGCCGTGCGATAATCCGCCGCAGCCTGATCATACTGCGCACGCGCCGCATGTTCCTGATGCCGCAGCAGGCCCCCATCAAACAGAGGCTGTGTGATCATGGCGGCCAGTGTCCACTGCCCGAAACCCGGCGTGGCCATCTGCGCGATGGATGCGGCAGCAAAGCCCGGAGTCGCGCCAAGCTGCACATTGGGGAGACGATTCGCCACGGCTACCCCGACCTGTGCACAGGCTGCATGCCAGTTGGCCGCAGCGGTGCGGATATCCGGGCGTTGTTCAACCAGCCGGGCGGGCAGACTGACGGGCAGTTCAACCGGAAGAGAGAGCGACTCCAGCGTAAATGTCGGCTCCGGAGCGTCCGGCGCGTCCCCGACCAGAGCGGCAATCAGATGTTTCTGCTGCTCAAGCTGCTTTTGCAGCGGGGCCAGACTCGCCTCATTCTGTGCCAGAGACGCCCGCTGCATCGCGACGTCATTGCGGGAAAACTGCCCGACCTGTTCCTGCCGCTCCGCCGAGGCCAGCAAGGTGCGCTGCAAGGCCACAAGAGACTGCGTGGCCTGAAACTGCGCATTCAGGGCGGCCTGATCAATCGCGGCCTGCACGATGGAGGATGTCAGGGTCAGATAAACCGCCTGCAACTGGTCCCGCTGCGCATCCCGCAGGGCTTTCGCCGCTTCCACACCACGCCGCACACCGCCCCACAGATCCGGCACGTAAGAGATGTTCAGCTGGGCCGTATGCACCGTGTAGAGCCAGGAATTGTTGTTTGGCACAGGAGAATAGGTACGGGACGTCTTTTGCCGGGTCGGGTTGAAGCTGCCGGAGATAGACGGATACAGCGCGCTCTGCTGGGCCAGACGGTTTTCATTAGCCGCTGCCAGCGCATCCCGCGCGGATTCCAGAGACGGATTCTGGTCCAGCGCCCGCCGCACCAGCCTGTCCAGATCGGGCGAGTGGAACAGCGCCCACCATTGCGCCGGAATATCCTGCCCCGGACGGAACACCTGCACCACACTCTGCGGGCCAGCGGCAGCTGCGTCCGCTGAATCTGCCACCGGCTGTGTGGTGCTCCCCTTTCCGGCCTGCCCATAGGCCGTTGGTGCGGGCGGTGCAGGTTTTTTAAAGTCGGGGCCAACGGCACAGCCACCCAGCGCCAGAGCGGTGGCGGCACAGAGCATCAGGTTTTTCCGCATCATGGCGCAGGCTCCCGTGCTGCGGCCCGGCGCTCACACCACGCTTCCAGCTCGTAATAGAATGTTGGCAGGATAAACAGCGTCAGCAACGTCGCAATCCCCAGCCCCCCGACGACAACCGTGGCCAGCCCGCGCTGCACGTCCGTCCCGATGCCGGTGGCAAGGGCGGCGGGCAACATGCCCATGCTGGCAACGGTGGCCGTCATCAGCACGGGGCGGAACCGCTCCCCTGCCCCTTCCAGCACGGCATTATACAGCGGCACGCCCTGCGCCCTGTGCCGGTTGATGTTGGAGACCATGATAATGCCGTTCTGCACCGCCACGCCGAACAGCGCGATAAACCCTACAGCCGTTGCGACGTTCAGCGTATCACCACGCACCTGCAACGCGACCAGCCCACCCAGAAGAGCCAGCGGCACCACGGCCAGAATCAGCACGGCCTGCCGCATCTTGCGGAATTCGGCAAACAGCAGAACCAGCATGACCACCAGCATAATGCCCAGCGCCACGGTCAGACGGGCCTGCGCCCGCTGCTGCTGCTCAAACGCACCGGCCCATTGCAGGCGATACAGGCTGGAGTCGAAATGCACCTGTGCGGCAATTTTCTGCTGGGCTTCCGCCATATATTCGGACAGAGGCCGTTTACCGTTATCCACCCGCAGCGTGATCTGCCGTTCCGTCATTTCGTGCGAGATCGTGCCCTCGCCGGTCTTCAGGTCGATATGTGCGACCATCTCCAGCGGGATCTGCGCGCCGTTGGCTGCCGTCAGCGGCAGATGGGCCAGCGTCCGCAGATTGCTGACCGTGGCAGGCGGCACCCGCACCGTCATGTTATACGTGCGGTCTGCGATATAGATCTGGGAGACAGGGCCATCGCCAATGGCGTTGCCCACGACGGCCATAATATCCGCAACGGAAATACCGTACCGGGCCGCAGCAGCCCGGTCTGCCACAATATTGAGTTCCGGAATTTCAGGTTCCTGAAAAACCGAGGCTTCCGTCGTGCCTTTTACGGTTTTCAGAACTGAGACAATCTGGTTGCCAATGCGCCGGATCTCCCGCGCATCATTCCCGTAAACGCGCAGGACCAGCGCGGAGTGTGCGCCGCCAACCTGATCATTCATTCCATCGGCAATAGGCTGGCTGATGCCAAAATCAATGCCCGGAATTTTGGCCAGACGTTCATGCAGTTTAGAAACAAACTGCGCCTTTGTCTCCCCATGCGGCCAGGTGTTGTAGGGTTTCAGGCCAACCGGCACCTCAATATGGGAGGGCGTCCACGGGTCCGTCCCGGAATCATTCCGGCCAAGCTGCGTGACCGCGTAAGATGTTTCCGGAAAGGTATAAATGGCATGGCGTACTTCATCCGCCATGGCGCCTGCTTTTTCCAGCGAGAGACCGGAGGGGAGCTGCACCTGCAACCACAGCGCGCCTTCATCCATTTCCGGCAGAAATTCCCGCCCTGTATGCATTCCCAGCACAACCACCAGCACAAAGGCGATAATCGCGCCGATATAGGCCAGCAACGGGCGGCGCATGGCATGGGCCAGACTGTCATGGTACAGGTGGTGCAGCTTTTCCAGCGGCTTGTTATGGAAAATCTTGTGCGGCTTGCGCATGGCCAGAAAGGCCAGCGACGGTGTGAGCACAATGGCGCTGAGCAGAGCCCCCAGCAGCGCAAAGCTGACGGTAAAGGCCATCGGCCGGAACAGCCGCCCCTCCGCGCCTTCAAACGCAAAGAGCGGGCTGTAGGCGACAATAATAACGAGCGTAGCGAAGACGATGGCGCGGCCGACATGCTTTGTCAGCCCCTCCACATCTTCCAGCGTCATGGTGTGGCCCGGCTGCTCCTCGCGCAGGCGCAGGATGGATTCCGTCACCACAATCGCGCCGTCCACAATCACCCCGAAGTCGATCGCCCCGAGGGAAAACAGGTTGGCGGGCATGCCGAGCAGACTCATGATGAGAAAGACCGTCGCCAGCGCCAGCGGGATTGTCACCGCCGCGACCAGCGCACTGCGCGGGCTGCCAAGGAAGAGAATGAGGATAACAAAAACCAGCCCCACACCTTCCAGAACCGTGTGCGTCACTTTCTCCGTGGTGGCGTTCACCAGAACATCACGGTCAATATAGGGCACGATCCGCACCCCCTGTGGCTCTAGCTGCTTTTGCAGTTGCGCCACGCGGGCGTGCAGCAGGTCCAGCACTTTCGAGGCGTTTTCCCCCGTGACCATGCTGACAATGCCCTCAATGGTATCGGGGTTGCCGTTTTTCCCCAGAATCCCTTCCCGCACCTGATGCCCAAGCTGCATCCGGCCCAGCTCCCGCAGGAAAACCGGCACGCCGTCATGCTGGGTGACGGGAATATCGCCCATCTCATCCAGCGAATGGATCATCCCCACGCCACGCACAATGTAGGACTGCTCACCCCGCGCCACGCGGCCACCACCAGCATTGACGCTGCTGTTGGTAATGGCCGTCAGAACATCATTCACCCCCACATGGAAGCGGGAGAGCGAGGCCGGGTCCAGCAGCAGCTGATATTCCCGCGTGAAGCCACCAAAATTGTTGATGGTGGCCACACCCTGCACTTTGCTCAGGGCGGGCACTACAATCCAGCGCTGGATTTCTGACAGCTGCATCAGATTCTGGCGGTCTGATTCCAGCGTGTAGCGATAGATTTCGCCCGACGGGCTGGTGACAGGCCCAAGCCCCGCCGTAACGCCCGGCGGCAGCGTAACCTGCGCCAGCTGCTCCGTCACACGCTGGCGGGCAGCGTAGACATTTACGCCGTCCCGGAAAATCAGGTTGATAAGCGAGAGGCCAAACGTGCTGCTGGAGCGGCTGTTGGCCAGACCCGGCGTGGCCGCAAGCTGGCGTTCCAGCGGGATGGTAATCTGCTGTTCCACCTCTTCCGCCGCCAGCCCGGAGCTTTGGGTGGTGACCTGAACGGACACAGCCCCGAGGTCCGGATAGGCTTCAACCGGCAGGTCTTTCCACGCCCAGCCCCCCCACAGGGCAAGCACGGCCATGGCGACAAAAACAATCCGGCGTTCCCGCAGGCAGGCGGCAATAATCTGCTCAATCATCGTTCAGCAGGACTCCGCCGCGCGTCACAATGCGGTCTCCTGCGCTCAGCCCGCTCAGCACCCGCGTATCTTCCCCTTCATCATAGGAGATTCCGACCTTGCGCCGCATGAACGTCCACGGGGCTGTTTCAACAAACACTGTCACGTTGTCATTATTCATCAGCAGGGCCGATTGCGGCACCATAAGGCCCGGCGGCTGTTTGAGCTGAATATTGACTGTGGCGAACATATTGGGGTGCAGATCTTCATCAGGGTTGGGCAGCGGGATCATGGCGCGCAGGCGGCGCGTTTCGGGCCGCAGATCCGGCTCAACCGTTGCAATTTCCCCATACAGCAGCACTCCCTGCCGCGCAGGCAGGGTAAGGGTGACGGACTGGCCGATATGAATCTGGTCCACATCCGCTTCCGGCACATCCGCCACGGCCCAGATTTCAGAAAGGTCTTCCACGCTCAGCAAGGCTGCGGTGAGGTCCGTCACATTCTGGCCCGGCGCCATGTTAACGGCTGAAACAACGCCATCCACCGGGGAGCGCAGCGTCAGTGTGCCGCCTGCGGCGGCTTTATCATCAAACGAGGCCAGACGGTCCTGCGCGCGGCGTTCCTCCGCCTGCGCCTGCACCAGTGCTGCACGGGCAGCTTCCACGTCCCGCGTGGCAGCCCCCCCGGCCTGCCTGACCTGCTGAGCGCGCGCCATAGCGGCCTGCGCCAGCACCAGTCCGGCACGGGCTTTTTCTTCATCCGTGGCGGCCTGCGCCATATCTCCGGCCAGCAGGGTCGCCAGTGGCTGGCCGTGCCGCACATGCTGGCCGGGCACAACATTCAGCGCCATAATCCGTCCTGTAACCGGGGCAAATACCGGCACCTGCCGGGAGGGTTCCGTAACAATCGCACCGGGGACGGACAGGGTATCCTTCGGGACAACAACCTGTACAGCCTCAATTTCCAGCCGCTTCCGCAAGGGGGAGCCCTCCGGCACGCTCAGGCTGCCGTCTTTCCCCACAATAAGGGCCGCCTTTTCCGCCCATGCCGGAGCGCTGGCCATAACGGACACGCTGAGCGGACACACCACGGAACACAGCAGGCCAGACACACCCCACCCGGCACGCAGCAGCATGGCCACTCTCTGTGCAGCGCGCATCAGGCAGCCCTGCATGGCAGATGGAAAAAACGCGCGAGTGTCATAGGGCAGATCGCTCCCACTTTATCAATACGCAGGAGATACCCGCTCAGGACCAAAGCAAACAAGCCCCGAGACTGGAGCATAGCTTTGTTGCATTTGTGGCACTAACCTGATCTGGCTGAAAATTTCATCCATAAGACCCCGAATTTAATCAAAATTTTATAATGGTTTTATGTTACAACATTTTATCCAGAGAGCATTTTACGGATTTCTGGAAATAATATCAGTGTGTAAGCACAAAAAAACGCTGGCCCTTTCCAGAGCCAGCGTTCTTTCAGGCCGGGTCAGTCCCCCGGCCTTATCCGGTATAAAACGGTTTTAGTTGTCGTCGTCGTCCCCACCACTGGTGGCGCCGGAGTCAGAGCCATCCCCCGTGCCATCCGGAGAGATGGCGATAAACAGAGACTGTCCATCCCGCAGCACACGCAGCAGAACCGGCTTTTTAGCAGCCAGCGCACCACGCACGGCCGTTACCGCTGCCCGCGGCGAATCAACGCTCTGGTTGCTGACGGACTGGATCACATCGCCGGGGCGGATGCCGGCCTGATCCGCCGGCGAACCCGGCTGCACGTCATTCACCACCACACCATGCACATCACTGCCCAGACCAAGCTGGCGGCGGATATCCCCACTCAACGGTGTCAGGGAAACGCCCAGATGCGGGCCGGAGGAGGCGCTGCCTTCAATCCCGCCATCATTCGAGGCTTTGGCGAGGTTGCCGATCTTTACCGTCAGCGTCTGCGGCTTGCCGCCGCGCAGATAGCCAATTTTGGCGTCCGTGCCGGGAGCGACAGAAGCCACACGCACGGCCAGATCATGCGGGGAGGAGACTTTCTGACCGTTAAAGTCGGTCACAATATCTTCCGCCTTCAGACCAGCTTTTTCAGCCGGGCTGTCCGGGCTGGTGCTGGCGACCAGCGCACCGGCAGGCGGCGCACCCGGAGCCGGGACCGGCATGTTCAAGGCCTTGGCCATAGCCGGGGAAATCACCTGAGCATTCACGCCCAGATAACCACGCACCACATGGCCGGTTTTGCGGAGCTGGTCCGTTACGCTGCGCACGGTGTCGGACGGAATGGCAAAGCCAATCCCGATGGAGCCACCGCCGGAGGGGGACAGAATGGCGGTGTTCACACCCACCACTTTGCCGTCCTGCGTAAAGAGCGGACCACCGGAGTTCCCGCGATTGATAGGCGCATCAATCTGGATGAAGTTGTCGTACGGGCCTTCATTAATGTCACGCCCACGGGCAGAGACGATCCCGGCCGTAACGGTGCCGCCCAGACCATACGGGTTACCAACGGCCACAACCCATTCACCGGGCTGCACATCGTCCGATTCACCCAGTTCGATAAAGGGCAGTTTCTGGGTGGAGGTGACTTTCAGAAGAGCCAGATCCGTCTTGCCATCCCGGCCGATGATTTTTGCTGGCAGCGTGGTGCCATCATCCAGCGTGACGGTAACCTTGGTGGCCCCTTTCACCACATGGTTGTTGGTCACCACATAGCCATCAGCAGAGATCAGGAAGCCTGAGCCACGCGCTTCAATCTGCTGGCGGGACTGCTGGGGCGCCATCTGGAAGGGGAACGGGAAAGGAAAGGGCATGCCGCCCATACCACCACCCATTCCGCCCATGCCGCCGCCTTCACCCTCAACGGCGTCTGCCTTGATCATGGAGGTGATGGACACAACAGCCGGTTTGACCTGTTTGACCAGATTGACAAAGTTTGGAAGCGTCTGGACCGGGCTGCTCGGCTTGATGGCCCCGGCATCCTCAGCATAGGCGGCGTGTACGCCTGAAGGCCCGATGCCGGTTGTCCCTGCAAAGGCGACACCAGCCAGAAGGACCAGAAGTGTCTTGCGGTGAGTCCGCCCGAAAAACTTGGATACAGATTTTTCCGACATCACGATTCCGACTGTTCCCTTAAACTTTCTGCCAACAGGGCTGATCCCCGCCGGGGCGTATCATTCAGGCCATACAGGCCAGATATCATACGCTTCTGCCGTTAACATGGTTCCTTGATGGCAAAAACAAAAGACCGCGATGCACGAAGACTGTCAGAAGATCAGAATTTTAACACAGGCTACGGGAGAGATTTTTCCGCCTCTTCCCGTGTTCTGAGCGACTGGAAAAATGTTTTCAGCAGGGCTGCCGCCTCCTGTTCCCGCACACCGCCAATAATTTCCGGCCGGTGCAGGGCCTCCGCGCGAAACGGCAGGCGCGGCCCATGCTCCACCCCGCCGCCTTTTGGGTCATACGCGCCGAACAGCACCCGCCCGACCCGGAAATGCGCCAGAGCCGCCGCACACATCGGGCAGGGCTCCAGTGTCACGACCAGCGTGCAGTCCGCCAGCCGCTGCCCGCCGCGGGCCGCAAGGGCTTCCCGCATAACCAGCATCTCCGCATGGGCGGACGGGTCCCGTAACTCTTCCACCCGGTTGCCCCCCTGCGCCAGCACGGTGCCATCCGGCCCCAGCACAACCGCGCCCACAGGAACTTCCCCCCGCTCCGCTGCGTTCCGCGCTTCGCACAGTGCCAGTTCCATCCCGTTTTTCATGCCATTGCGCCTCTTTTGACCATGCTGGCTCTGCCACGGGCGTTTTCTGGCCGGATGCCAGCCCCGCCACCCTGAGCGGCCCTGTCATGCCGCAAACCCCGGTGTTTGTCCTGCCCTGAAGCAGGCCTCACCAAATATTTCAGGCCTCACACGCCGTTCAGGAAAATGAGTCCGTCTGCCTTGATTTTAAACAGTCGTTTTTTCTTGCAAAAGCGCGATCTTCTCTGTCATTGTGCCTTATAGATGCCATGATCTGTTCTGTAACAGAGCACCGGCTCAGACCTATCGTGCCGGGCAATATCGCCCTCGCACACCAGACGCGGAAAGGATTAGTACCATGCACAGTCTGTCTCTCATCCTCGCCGCCGCTGCAATCGGCCTCGGCCTTGCCGTTGTCGACCGGACGGTGAATGAACCGGCAACCGCCTCACCGCACGTCCGAACGATTGCCCTTCTGCAGGGCTGAGCCTCGTTTTTTCGGGAAAACTGTCCTGTTTCAGAAGATGCTGGTGTTTATCCCCGTGCAAACCGGCGCGGGGTGTGGCACCTGATACGCTTCATCCGCCTTTTTCTGAAAAAAGACACCCGAGTTCATGACTGCACGCCGCCCTGTTATCGGCATTACGCTTGACCATGAGGCGGGCGGACCAGACTGCTATTCCCGATTCCCGTGGTATGCTCTGCGGGAAAACTATCTGTCCGCCATTGCAACGGCGGGAGGGCTACCTGTTGCCCTGCCGCTGTTCCCCCAGCTTGCCCCCAACTATATTGATCAGATTGACGGACTGCTGATTACTGGCGGGGCGTTTGATATTGATCCGGCTTTGTATGGCGAGACCGAACGCCATAGCAGCGTTACGCTGCGCCCGGTACGCACGCAGGCCGAGCAGGCTTATCTGACCAAGGCCATGCAGCGCAAAATGCCGGTGCTGGGCATTTGCGGCGGCATGCAACTTCTGGCCGTGGCCCTTGGCGGCACACTGATCCAGCACATCCCCGATGCCTGCCCCACCGCCCTGCCGCATGAACAGCCCAACCCGCGCGACGAAGCCAGCCATGCGGTGCTCCTAACACCGGAGACCCTGCTGGCCCGCTGCGTGGGGCGGCCACGGATGGCTGTAAACTCCTCCCATCATCAGGCTGTGCGCACGCCCGGACGCGGGATTGTGAATGCTGTGGCGGAAGATGGACTGATTGAAGGGCTGGAAGACCCGGCCCTTCCATTTTGCCTTGGGGTGCAATGGCATCCGGAATTTGGCATAGACCCGGGTGACCGGAGCATTTTTAGCGCCTTTGTGCAGGCTGCAGGAGAATCAGAGTGACGCAGGAATCGCGTGGAGAACGCATTGCCAAATGGCTGGGCCGGACCGGTGTGGCCAGCCGGCGTGATGCCGAGCGGATGATTGAGGAAGGACGGGTCAAGCTGAACAACCAGCCCGTGACCCATCCCGCCACGTTTGTCACTTCCAGTGATCTTGTGCAGGTGGACGGCAATGTTGTTGAGCAGCCCCAGCGCACCCGCCTGTGGCGCTACCATAAGCCGGACGGACTGGTCACGACGCACAAGGACCCGGAAGGCCGCCCCACGGTTTTTGCCTCTCTGCCGGAAGGCATGCCGCGCGTTATCAGCGTCGGGCGGCTGGACCTGAACAGTGAGGGCCTGCTGCTGCTGACCAATGATGGTGAACTGGCCCGCAGGCTGGAACTGCCGACCAACGGCTGGCTGCGCCGCTACCGCGTCCGCGTGTTTGGTGTGGTGGATGAGGCCCGGCTGGCCGCACTGGCCAAAGGCAGCGTGTTTGACGGCGTGCGGTACGGGCCGATTGAAGCCGGACTTGATTCCCGCAAAGGGGACAATGCCTGGCTGACTGTCTCCCTGCGTGAGGGCAAGAACCGGGAAATCCGTAAGGTGATGATGGGTCTGAACCTGCATGTCAGCCGCCTGATCCGCACCAGTTACGGCCCCTTCCAGCTTGGCACCCTGCAACGGGGAGAACTGGAAGAAGTGCCCGGTAAGACCCTGCGTGAACAGATGCCCAAAGCACCGGAAAAAACGGTCCCCCGTAAACCGGCCTCCGCTTCCACTGGCACCAAGACACGCTAGACAATGCGGATTATTGCAGGAGCCCGCAAAGGCCGCATGCTGGCAGCCCCCTCCGGCACCACAACCCGCCCCACGGCGGACCGGGTGCGTCAGGCTGTGTTTGATATCCTGCTCCATGCGCCGTGGGGCGGCCCGGACCTGCTGAATGGCGCCCGCGTGCTGGATGCCTTTGCGGGCACAGGTGCGCTGGGGCTGGAAGCACTCTCACGCGGGGCGGATTACGCAACATTTTTTGAGAAAGACCGCCCGGCCCTTGCGGCCCTGCGCGCCAATATTGCCGGATGCCGATGGGAGGACCGGAGCAAGGTTATCCCGCGCGACGTCACGAAGCCCACCCATGCTCCGACCCCCTGCTCTCTGCTGTTTCTGGACCCGCCCTACCGGCAGGATCTGCCCGCCCGCACGCTGGCGGCACTGGATGCACAGGGATGGATTGCCCCCGGCGCTATTGCGGTGATTGAAACCGCAGCACAGGAACCTCTGCCATTACGGCTGGAAAATGCGGAAGAGGCAGACGTCCCGCCACCCGCCGCACCCGCAGGCGAGGGTGAAGAGGCACCCCCTCCCCCTGTTTATGCCGGAACATTACTGGCGGAACGGAAGCACGGCGCGGCACGGCTGACGCTGTGGCAGCTGAAAGCCTAGGCAACAGCACACGCGCAGGGCGCATTCCGCACGGGATGCGTCATTTTACAGAAGAAGAACTAACGCAGAACTGGCGGGTTGCGCAGGAGTGCGCTACACGGGCGGAATACTCTTTATTATTGTTCTAGAAAACGGGGTCACTGATGGCTGGCAGCGTCAATAAGGTTATTCTGGTGGGCAATCTGGGCAAAGACCCGGAAGTCCGCACCAGCCAGAACGGCATGAAAATCGTCTCTTTTTCTATCGCCACCAGTGACACATGGAACGACCGTGCCTCCGGCGAGCGCCGGGAACGCACGGAATGGCACCGTGTGGTAATTTTTAACGATCGTCTGGCCGATGTGGCAGAGCGCTTCCTGCGGAAAGGCCGCAAGGTCTATCTGGAAGGCGCGTTGCAGACCCGCAAATGGACCGACCAGTCCGGTCAGGAACGCTATACGACGGAAGTTATTGTTGAGCGGTTCCGTGGTGAACTGGTTCTGCTCGACAGCCGCAGTGGTGGCGAAGGTGAAGAATCCGGCGGGTATGGCGGTGGTGGCAGCAGCTACGGCGGCGGCAATGCTGGCGGGGGTTACGGTGGCGGCAACTCCGGTGGCTATGGTGGCGGCTCCATGGGCGGTGGCGATTTTGGCGGGTCTTCCGCACCGCGCCAGAATGCGCCCTCCCGCGGGCCCGGCGGCGGTGGTAACTCCGGTGGATGGGACGCCCCCGGCAACAGTGATCTGGACGACGAAATCCCGTTCTGATTGACTGAGAGGTCTGACAGTCCCTCCCCCGGCCTTCCGCCGGGGTTATGCGG